>JBBPQW010000373.1:0-22320 GCA_038092695.1 Boletus rubropictus
TGTTGGTCATGCTTGCAGTGATTTCATACTGGGTGCCATCTCACTCATCCTAACTCTAGCATTTAACACAATTCGTCCTGGATCCAACACTCTTCATGACCATACTCTCACACAGATTCCCAAGACCATGAAGATGGCATTATTTCAATTCAATCTCCAAGGTTGCACAACCTCCTATGCAGTTTGTCCCTCATGCAGTTGCACCTACAAGCCCACTAGTCCACCAGACTCAACCTCCTATCTGCTTCGCTACACAAACAGGCCTCATCTGGAGGACAATGTTTGCGATACCATTCTTGTTAGTGACCCACACGACTGTCAAACTCCCATCAAAACTTTCATTTATCACCACTTCCACAATTATTTATGTAGCTTGCTAGCGAGGCTGGAATTAGAAGCCCTCATGAATAAGCCATGTGATGATCTCACCAGAGACATACAGAAACCAAGGCCAGCTACAGTGCAGGATGTGTGGGATGCTCAGTTCCTGCACACATTCATCAGGCCCTGTGGTCAGAAATTGTTCATTGATCATGGAGGTGAAGGTCACTATCTGTTCTTCCTGAATATCAATTTCTTTAATGTGGAAGGAAATCTCCAGTGCAATGCAACAATGTCGTATGGGATCATTTCATGCGCATGCCTGAATCTACCTCTGGATATTCGGTATAAATCGGAGAATATGTACCTGGCAGGTATCATCCCTGGCCCACAAGAGCCCCCCAGCGACCAGCTGAACCATTATCTCAACCCCTTGATGGATGATTTGGTGGATAGTTGGAAAAGGGGTATCAATATTTCTCATACTGCTTCATACCAGGACCATGTTACTCAATCTGCAATAGCTTGTGTCATTTGTGATCTCCCAGCTGCTAGGAAAACCATGCAGCTGGCCAGTACTAGCAGCCATTTCTATTGCAGTGCCTGTCACTGTTTTCACTCATCTACCCTTGGCAGGTCAAACTTTGAAGCAGCTGATTGGAGACCCCGTGATAAAAATATACTACATGTTCATGCTAAGGCTTAAAGAAATGCACCATCATCCACTGAGCGACATAAATTATTTGTCCAACATGGAGTACAATGGTCATCACTTTGGCGACTCCCATACTGGGATCTGGCTCGGCAGCTAGTCATGGACTCCATGCATTGTTTGCTGAAAGGCCTGGCACAGAGTCATTTCCAGGAATATTTGGGACTAACCACCATTACTGCAGAAAAACACCAGTCTGAATCAGACTCATGGCCAGCATTTTCCCAAGCCTTCCATTCACCTGATTCAGTGCCAGAGACACTTAGCAAAAACAATTGAAAGCATGTGGATACTATCCACTCTCTTCTCACTAGTGCAGTCGACAACCTCATCAATTGTGATGACAGCAACTGCGTTGAGGAGCACCTCAGTGCACTCAAACACAAGCTCATGGCCAAGAATATTACAGCTCTGCAATTTGTGGCTGTTGGCCTTGACTTAATGCCCCAAACTGCAAAAAGAACACTCAAAGTTCATTGGGTGAAAGTGTTAGTCAAATGGGTAAGTGGATCATTGCAACCAGTCAATCTCCAATATCTAATTTGCACACAGCGCAAGACTAGGCCAATGATGGCTCTCCCATGCACCCACACTTCAAGTCCTTCAGTGATGCTGTGCATCCAGCAAGTTATCAAGGACACCAATATCCCATCTTGGCTAAGGTCTGTTCCAAAGAACTTCGGCGAGGCAAGGGCTGGTACTCTTAAAGCTGATGAATGGTGAACTATGGCTACTGTCTATCTACCTTTGGCACTGGTCAGCCTGTGGGGAGAAGGCTTGGAACACCCATCACAAGAAGTGGCAAATTACTTACAGTGCACTCTGGACCACACCATGCACCTTGTTTCTGCCATCCATATCACTTGTTACTGGGTCATGACAGCATCACGCACAAATGCTTACCGTGCCTGTATTAAATCCTGGCTTACAAATTTGAATCAGGTTTTGCCAGAAGCTCCTCTATGCCCGAATGGCCATATGGCATGTCATATTTATGACTATCTCAAGCTCTTTGGACCTGTTTGCTCCTGGTGGTGCTTTCCATTTGAGCACCTCATTGGTCAATTACAGTAATTGCCCATCAACCATAAATTTTGTTAGTTCATACGGATGCATGGGCTTCATCCACTAACTGTAATATCATCCAGGTGAACTGGAAGAAATGATTCTACAATCTTTCATCCAAGGATCTAGACTCAGATGCTGGCTTTCTCAATCAGATTGTCCCCTAGTGATCAAAGAATGCAAAACTCTGTTCAACAAATATATAATGGTTGGCCAAGAACCACCCTTGCCATTAACAGTGTCTAGCAATCCCACCAACAAGCAGTCGCTGTCAGAACCACAAAAATCCTTGGTTCTTGACTGCCTCAACACTTCCTACATCCAAGTTATGCATTGTAGCATTACTATGATCGCTACTCTCTTTTACATCAATATACTATAGCAGAGCCTAGACGTAGAGGTCTATTCCTCATTCCTAGTTGCTCTTGCTCTTTTATCCTCAGCAATGCCTAGATGCACTCACTACTCAAGTTACCTAGTTGCATTGACTTCTTATGCATAACTTCTGCTAGACACACTCATACCTTGAGCTTCCTAGTAGTAGTCCATTTTATCTTATCTTAGATCCTTTCTAATAGATATCAGCTATTGCCGATACTCTTTATCTTATCAGGAGTACAGCCATCCTAGTTCATTTCACTGTCTCTTATAGTTTATCTGCTTACACACATATTCCTTACCTTACAGACACTCTAGGCCATTCTAGCCTTTATATCACTAATCATGATGTCACCATGATGTCATTCCATTTCAGGACTTCTTCTTATCTATGACCTCATGCCCATAGACCAGGGCATAGGGCTATTACTCATATTTATACCTTATATAGATATACCTGCTACCCGATTACTCATGTAGTTGACTCATTACCTAAACCCAGGGTCAAGGGTTGGTATAGGGTTGGTTATAGGGTATGACGTCACTCAGGATATAGGGGTATTGTAGAGTATATAGCTAGGTCACTGATATATAGTAGAATAGTCTTGAAATCTTCAGCCTAGCTTTATTCTTGACTCCCTGGGATTCGTCCCTTGTATAAGGTATGGTTTGGTTGCCACACCTGTTCTTTTGTGTGGCCTTGAAGAGGCCCTGACAGTCGCTAGTGACCCCACATGATCTTGCAGCTTTGACCTCTGGCAAGCATGTGGTCTTCCATGCTCAATGTCACTTTGCTGGTGTGGTCTACAGTCAGCATTCCACTCACATTGGAAACAGCCAAATACTTTTTTATCCTGCTGGTGTGCCATCTGGATCCGCGATCCCTGGACACATCAAGTACATCTTCAACAACAGTGGCCATGTCCAGTTTGCTGTTCAACGCTACCTCCCAGTAGGCCTAGATGTTGTCAACCCATTCAGGGACTATCTGTATTTCCTGGCATGCCTATACTATAGCATGCTATGCCCTGACCTTGAATTAGTAGATCCGGTGAATGTATTATGTCATTTTGCCTGATGGCAACTCTCACTGAAGCATGTTGTGGTTTTATCATTAACAAAGGTATGTGGATACCCTGACACTGCTCATTTGCATTATTCTGATCTCTGATTCTGTTGCAGGATTAGATAAAATGTAATGTGTCTATCGGTAGCACTGGATGTCTTACTGGCCAGGTCCGAGTCTGAGAAATAGATTACACAACTGGGCATTTTCAAGCCCAATCTCATCATCATCTATGTTTTATTTTCTGTATATACTGTACTGTACAAAACTGCCCTTTGCTCTTGATATCGCTTCTGTTGTGTAAGAGTCCTCCACCACCAGTACTCATCCTCACCCAAGCCAGTTTTCCATCTGTCCCCAGTGTCATCAGCATGGTCCACCCTCAAGCTGGTACTCTATCATCATCAGATAACCCAATGACCTGCAGAGAAGTCAGGTTTCATCAGTCCAGCTGGAGAGAATGCTGGATCTAAAGAGGGGACCACTGGATAATTCCAATTCTTGGTGTAGGTGCCTGCTCATACCCCAGCCTACCTGGTCTGATGTGGTACCTAGACATTACCAATGAATCCTACATTTGCTTCTGCTGTCATGGAATCAGATCTTTACAACCATGCTTACCCTCAAATTGTCGCCACCATAGAACATTGTCAGATCCACCTTGGGGCACTCAATGGGTAATGGACACCCACCATTTCACTGCTCATCACCCGCTTGTCACCCACTTATTGCCCACTTATTGCCCATTTACTTTAACATGTACTAGAATAATTACTTTTCTTCAATCCCTGTTACATCTGATATAACAATTAATGTTGTCAGCCACAACAGATTATCTTTATCGCTAATACAAAATACAACTTAAAATATTATATTGTCTCACTTACATCACCAGTTCACAAAAGATAATCTTATCATGGACCTTCTCAGCCCCACAAAATTAATTATGTTGTCTAGTCCATAATATTCCAATATAAAATTATCTTTTTTCGGCAGATGTTGGTGCCATTAACATATGATATTTTAAGCCCCATTAAAGATGTACTCAAAATTCTTTATTTTGTAATTCTATTTTCAATTGTATTTTGAAACCCTCTAAATATTGGAATTCCCGGTGTGTGATAAGCGACGACTACTGAAATACCCGAAATAGACGATGCACCCGACACACCCAAACGGATGCAAGGATAGTCAACTGACGCGACCCAGGCGATTGAAGCGTCGCGCCCTCTTTTCGCCCCCGAAAATTCTCCCATAAACTTATAGATTCATAAGGTGCGGTGCCGTGGATGAAAATTATTAAGCGCGACTGGAAAAAATAAACTGCAATTGGGAAAAATTGACTGGTTAGATGAACTATTTACGGTGGGAATAAATGTGGAGATGTTCCGCCATATTTGGAATGAGTTATTTAAATGTGCCGATGAGGCGACCATATGGAGGCAGAGTACTATGGCAAAGTTCCGCCATAGTATTCTGCCTGGTCGCCATATGGTCTGCTGCCACGCCTTTCAGAGCCTCGATATGTTCCCTACGGAGTATAAAAGGCCCAGCAGTGAGCATTATTCTCCAGTCTCAGATTTTATTCTGGTCGGACATGTTTCCTGCCGCATCTTTGCTCATCACTTTACTCCTCGCGCTTTCGATCGCGGCGACACCGGTGGAGGTCCGCACCCCCCGTGTTTCCTTACCGTTCGCAAAGCGCATCAATACCAATGGTGGTGCTATCAAGCTAGTCGAGCATGACCAAGCTCGTGCTGCTGCACTGAAGGATCGCGGTGCTGCTATTCAGAACGGCACCCTGGATCGTCGTACTGCCAGCTTCGCTGTCACGAATACGGCTGTCTCGTACATTGCATCAGTCGCAGTTGGTAATCCGTCTACCAACTGTGTGTTATGCTTTGCGCGTCGAGTTTCACTACACTTACTCTCATGTGTGCAGATAATTTGATCGTCGACACTGGCTCATCCAACACCTGGGTTGGTGCTGGTACACCCTACACACCAACCAGCACCAGTGTGGACACTGGACAGCCTGTGGTAAGCTTGGTCGAAATTTTCGATCGCGAAAGTAATGTTCATGTTGTTCCATAGTCTGTCTCGTACGGCTCCGGCTCTTTTTCAGGTAAGCTGTTTGACTTTTTTCAAAAAAAAAAAAAAAAAAAGGAGAGAAAAAGGAACAAGAGGATTTACTGTGTCCCTGTAGGAGAAGAATGGCTGGACCAGGTCTCACTTGGTTCTGGTCTTACCATCAACCAGCAATCCATTGGTGTCGCGAGCTCCTCGACTGGTTTTTCGGGCGTTGACGGCATTCTCGGGTAAGAGGATCCCCCTTTACCCCAAGCACGCTCACCAATCATCCTCCAGCATTGGTCCTGAAGATTTGACCCAGGGTACTCTGACCAACGAGCCCAACACGTTGATCCCAACCGTCACTCAAAACCTGCACAGCCAAGGGGTGATTGCCCAAGAAGTTATTGGCGTCTTCTTCGCACCCACCACCACTACATCATCCACGAATGGCGAGCTCACTTTCGGTGGCGTTGATTCCAGCAAGTACACTGGTACCCTGACCTACATGTCAGTCTTTAACCTGGGTCGGTGAATGGCATCTGACCGATTCGTTCCAGTTCCGTGACCACGACCTCACCCGCTTCGTTGTACTGGGGCATCAGAGAGAGCATCACTTACGGCAGCTCGACCATCTTGTCAGCGACCGCTGGTATTGTTGACACTGGCACCACTTTAATCCTCCTTGCTTCCGGTGAGTAGAACATACTGGCTGGGGCTGACGAACGCTAAAATATTGCAATAGACGCCTACTCGGCATATCAGTCGGCCACTGGCGCTACGTATGACTCGTCCACCGGCTTGCTGACGTTTACCAGTGCTCAATACAACGCCCTCCAGAACCTCAACTTCCACGTTGGCTCCGTAAGTTTCTCTTGGTGTCCAGTCGAGCAATCATTCCCTTACATGATATATCAAGGTCACATACGCGTTG
Organism: Boletus rubropictus; assembly: GCA_038092695.1. Lineage (NCBI taxonomy): Eukaryota > Fungi > Basidiomycota > Agaricomycetes > Boletales > Boletaceae > Boletus > Boletus rubropictus. Next base: position 6,547 of record JBBPQW010000373.1, read on the forward strand.
ACTCCCAACGGTCAAATTTGGCCACGATCAATCAACACCTACATCGGCGGTGTTAACGGTGCGATCTACTCGATCGTGAACAACATCGGCACTCCGTCTGGACAGGGTCTTGATTTTATCAACGGCCAGACCTTCCTCGAGCGCTTCTACAGTGTCTATGACACTCCAAACAACCGGGTCGGCTTTGCAACGACGGCCTACACGACTGCTACCACCAACTAAGTCAGAACTTGTGCATTTATTTTCGAATCGTTGTACATGTATTAGCGTAAAGTCGCAAACCAAGAGAATAAAGTGTTTCTTCGACAATTAAACGCCATCGTTCGATTCAGGTGTGGCCCCTGCTAACAGACAATTATGAGTGCTCCTGGATGACTTGCGACGTATGTAAGTTTTTCGGATTAACAGGGCTTAATTACCATGAATATCTGCTGGTAAGACAGATTCATGAGGTTCTTGCGAGGCGTGAGAGCAAGGGTGGAAAAAAAGATCCGGGAGATACACGGATCTAAACGCTACGGACAAATACAATGGTAATGTGAGAAACCAGACGGCCAAGCATGCGGAACGCAAATCCAGAGGTGTCCAGACATAAAACAAGGGTGAGAAGTTCTTGTTAATCTATGTCCTCGATCCATTGCCCGGGGAAAGATGGTGTGCCGTGAAAGCTCGCTTCCGGGTGTATATTGTGACTGACTCTTCCCAGATTGCGTTGAGAGCGCGCCGAATAAGTGTCGTCGTGTCTGCCGGAAGCACCAGCTCCACCGCCGAAAAGCGTATGGAAGAGACCGCCACCACCACCTCTATCAGAATTTCCAGGTGAACGGGTGCGTGATCCAGATGAAGGATTTGTGCGGTTAGAGCTCGAGCTCCCCCCAGAGGACCCTCCAGAGGACCCTCCAGGGAGATGTTGCTGTGGCTGAGCGATCAGAGCGAACCTATGCGCCAAGAGTTACAGACGACCATTGAACCACAAGAGACGTTAAAGGCGAACCTGCAAACGGGACATGTACCGCTTGACTTGAGCCAGGGAAGAATGCAACCCTCGTGAAATGGATGCTTGCAGGGAAGCGTAACTACGACCAACTCATCCGGGTCTTCCGCCCCCAATTTGAACGGATCTTTACAAACTGCACAATCTCTTTCCAACAGTGGGGCTAGATGACATTAACAAGGTGAATAAATGGGAAGGATATGCGAATGCATACAGCCTTCAGTGAGTACTTCTCTTGGCAAGTCGCCAACGATTTCTTCTGTCGCGGGTACAGGGCGTCCAGCAGTAGAATTCTCGGCAAGTTGGGCCAATATTTGGTCCAATGCTTTAGGATTGTCAGATGGGCAGAGGGATCATATGAGAGGACACAAGCCTTCTTGATTAAATACATAATCACCCCATCGCGCTGATGATGGCATACCCAGCATCTCGGTAAAGGGATCGCCACGGCCATGAGGTTCACGACCGAACATAGTCAAGAGGTACTGTGCCATTAGCGGGCCGGTAATATCGCCGGGGTTGCGCATGTTATTGGTGTTGTCTGTTTCGCGGCGTAAAAACCTGATGATAAAGTCAAGTTTGATCAGTGGGGGGATCTTGAAACGAGGACGTACTCGAATAAAGTAGGCACGGGACGATCTGGTTGGGGAGGTGACCGGCCAAATGGGTTAGAGCCTCCGAGAATGAAGGTCCTGGTACTTCCACCGCCGGGCCCACTTTGGAATTCGAAGCGGAAGCCGGTGCTTGACTACAAGGGCAGCTGAGGACTAGGGATGGGCGGGATAAAAGGAGTACATACAGAAGAGTGATCCTGTGTTCGCTGTGTGGGCGGAGAGCGGGACCGAGGGGGAGACGAATGGGCGGCAGAGTTCTGGCCAGTTCTCCAGGAACCTAAATGAAGGGAGTTAGATCGAGGACTGAGTAGGGTAGAAGGAGACGGAACCGGAGCGCAGAAAGCCTTCGAATGCGCCGGGAATGTCGCTGTGGGTGTCGAACATGCCTGCGGCGCGATTTTGAAAATCTCGAGGGTCATCGACTGGATTCTCAAGCTGCAGGGAAATTAGAGTGCGGAGATTTGGAGAGTAGAGTGGTGTACCTTCTCCACGAAAGAACCACGACAGGAAACGCAGATAGGATCTGGTGTCTACGAAAGTATGACTACAAGGTTGGAGCGAGGTACGAGGAGAAGGCTGACCATCAGTGGCCTCATCTCTGCATGACACTGGGTTGGAAGTCAGTCGGATAATGAATGCGATGAGTAAAGACATACCTCGTGACAGAACCAGAGCGGTTCTCTGGCGGACATTGCTGGTACGACGAGGGCGAGGGCGGTGGCGATGGGCAAGGACGGCGTACTTGCTATGACGCCAGGGCTGTCCTCCTGGGCTGAGGACTCGGCAATTGCCGGGTTTCTCTGGCGTCGTAGCATCGATGTCACGTGATGGCATCCCCCCTTGCCCTCCCCATGCTTGTCTTTTCTTGCTTGCTCCTCGCCTTCGCCTTCCCCGCCACCGCCATCGCTAGCGAGCCCAAGAGAGACATCCTCAGCCTGTTCAGCGGCGACAGCGACACATCGCATCACACCCGCGTGGCCCTTCCTACCATCTCGCCCGTCACCAGGTCGTCCGCGAGCTCGCTTGGGAAGCCATCCTTCTCAACGTTCCAGTCCAAGTCCTCGGCGACACCCACGCACACCCTGCGGACCGATTCCGCTGAAACCACCGCCGTCAAGACCGCCCCTGCCTTGACGCCGTCCGTCCTGCCAGCGTCCGCGGAAAGCCACGTCACCGACCGTTCGAACAAAACATGGCAGATAATTGGCATCGCCATCATTTCCGTCCTCTTTATCGCTACATCCATCACCTGCGCCGTGTTCTTCGACCGCCTTTGGAGGCTCCTCAAGGACGTCATTTGTTGCACATCACGACCCCTTGTGTCAGAGGAATTCATCCCAGACTGCGAAAAGCAAACTTGGGATGCTAGGATTCGCTCGCCTTCGCCCCCCAACTTTGACAACCACAACGGTGAGTCTCTGCGCGAGGAGGCATTATATACCACACGAGCACGAGAATTGCCATGGAACACCGACACTCGACACTGGAACATGCTTCACAGACAACTATCTCAAAGAGACGATCATCCTCCCACTCAACACCAACAACCTCCCGAACACAGTCGCGCAATTTGACTGCGAGCCCGGCCTCAGCACGCACACACGCTATATCCACCCGCAACCATCTCAGGATCATGTTTGCCTAGGATGTTCCGCAGGAAACTTTTTTTCCAAGTAGTCAGAGATGAACATCCCGGCTGCGCCAACGGTGCACACTGCCATAGACACGTACAGCCTTGTCCTCCCGGGAAGCACTGTCGCGAGCGTGAACGTGACGTGTAGCATCGTATACAATCTACCTTGCCTTTGTATGACTCCCATAGTGTCCGGTTGTGCCCGGATGGCTGCGAACTCTGATGTTTTGGTGTCTCGCCCGACGACATGAGCGTCTGAAAAGAGCGTTTCCGGATGAGGAACTCTAGTCTTTCCCAGCATGTTCACTGGTCTGGCAAGCATTTTGGTTTCGCCTCCCCGCATGGTCCGCCGTGCTCACTGTCGTCTAGATTGAGCACCTTGGCACCATCTCTTCCCTCCAACGAGATGCAGGAGGATGTACCCTGACAATATCCGACTCTGCGTGTATCCTGGGCGATTGTCACGTTGGTGATTCGATAGCAGTCAACGGAGCGTGCTTGACTGTCGTCGAGTTCGACAAGGAACGACAGGGCGGCTACTTCAAAGTATGGCTCGCCAACGAAACGTTGGAGAGAACCGATTTGGGTACGGGTGCATGTTGGCAGTCCCATCGTGTTCCATCTCGACGAGCCTTTGCTAGGTCACCCCGCGACCGGCGAGAAAGTGAACCTCGAGCGTGCCATGCTTGCTCATGTCAGGTTTGGTGGTCATTTCGTACAGGTGCGGGCGATGCACGCCACGACATCAGCGTTGCTCACTCGCAATAGGCCCATGTCGACACCACCGCAACCATCACTCGACGAGAGCGCGACGGCGATTCCTTGCGGCTGTGGTTCCAGCTGCCCGAGCCCACAGCTGATCGCCCTTCGCTCATGCCATACCTCATCCCCAAGGGATATGTCGCGATCGACGGCGCGTCTCTTACCTTGACCGAAGTGAACGACTCTCAGCGAACCTTTGGGGTCATGCTCATCCAACACACCCAAGAAAAGACAACGCTTGCGAACAAGGCTGATGGTGCGCGTGTTAACATTGAGGTGGATATGGTGGGCAAGTACGTCGGGAAGAGCGTGATTGCTGCGTTGGGTGGTGGGGGGGAGGAAGGGATACGCCGACTGGTGGAAAAGGCAGTAGAGAATGTAGTCGCAAAGGACAAGTAGTTCGGCAAATCATCTACTGCTTGCACCGTGACCACGCTCACCAGGTAAACTTCAACACCATCTAACCTACATGTTTCACGAATGGACGTCCCTCTAAGAAAAGTGAGTTTGCTCAGCCGCTCGACTCCACACGCCCTGCCTCCGTGTCAACCTCTTGAGACAGGTAACCGCAAAGGTTGACTTGGACTCACGAAATGCGTCTGTCCCCCGGCCTAGATCAAGGCCAGGTTCTCCCACAAAGCAGTCGCCGACGTCCTCTCTCTCCCCACTTTCCTTCCGTCCCAAAGCCAAAGTTAACGGCAGCATGACTATTCGAAAGCCATCCAGTTCCAGCTCTCTGGCCGCTTTCCAAGCCAACATTGCCTCTGCTCCAAGTCACTCCCGACCGGGCTCTCCTCTGAGGTCAACCCGGATGTCGGCGAACGAACCAGAACCGAGGAGCTCGAAAGCTCGCATTACGGCTCGACCTACGTCACGGTCCGGGATGGTTCAAACGAGCTCGGGGAGCCTAGAACCCCGTCAGCGTGCCTTCACCGCTGCGTCTATCAAGCTCAAGCTTCCCCATTCTGAGGACAGACCACGAAGCGGGAGCGTGATTGCACCACATCATGCACTTTCCGTCTCGGATCTTAATACATCCTCTTCCCCAACACTGTCTCAGCCATTGCCTTCAACCGAACCTTCTCTGGTAGACTTTGGGCGCACAGACGCGCCACCAGTACTGGCTCCGGTCAAGATCAAGTCGAGGGTCACTGGTCTCGTCAAATCAGCACCAGTGAGTGCAGGGGACCTGGCATCACGATCATTATCACCGCCCTACGCCACGACACGTCCGATACGCACTCGTTCTAGGACACCCTCGATAACGTCCAGCTTCTCATTAAATGACCCCCCACCCTCGGTATTTTACCCAATTACCACCGCTTCTCCCGCCGCCAACCCTCATCGCTATGCACCTCGGCGTGCACTGTCACCTGCGCGTTCTTACCCATCGCCGACTCTTTCGAGCGAATTCCATTCTACAAAGAAATTGCCCTTGTTTCACAAAGTAGATCCTACCTCAGCTCCCCTACCCCCACACTCACCTCCAATATCTGCACTCTCAATCTCGTCCAAGTCTTCGGTTTCGAAAACGTCCACACCCGTAAACGACCAACTCACTGACATCTCAAGCGTCGCGTCTCATTTCAAACGCCATAGCATGGAACAAATTGGTCTACCCAACTCATTCTTTTCACAGACGGAAGCCGTATCCCGGACAATGCGGGACCGCAGTCGTTCGAGAGAGAGAAGTTCTGATGATCTCGTTCACCGAGGCGAAAGTGACGCAGAATCGGAAGGGTCTGAGCGACAGCTTAGGGCCGAGGCGAAGACCAACCGCAAGGTTCGTTGCATAGGATCCTTCTTTTCGAGATGGCTGAGGGGAAGCGTTTTCACACAGATTGCGGACCTAGAAATCACAAATCGCTCTCTTCTGGCTATCAATGCGTCTCTAGAATCGACAAAGAATCGACAGGCGAAAGAGATCCGGGACTTGCGCCGGAAACTGAGAGAATCGAGGCTCATTCTCCCGCCGTGGACATACAAGGCTGTCAATTCTGTGTCGGATGACCACGACAGAGATGACAACGACGACGACGACGACGACGACGACAGTGACAGTGACGTCGAGGCGGGGACAGATAAAATGTTCCAAAGGGTCAGGAGTCTGGTTGACAGCCTCATAGAATCTGGCCAGAGGGCCCTCGAAACGCGGCCAGAAGACTTCCGAGCGAATCTAGCCACCAAAGTGTTGAATGCCGACGAGCTGCGTTCATGGCGAGATTCCGGAGAATGTGTTTCGATAGGAAATGGTTATATGGACAAGCAAGATGCAGACGATGAGACGATATACAATCATATATCTCCTGCGCTCGTCGCTGTGCCAGACAGCGGCGGCACGTCCTCGATGGAAAGTGATGGGGAACTGGCTTTAGGCTCTCGAGGCTCTTCAGTACCACCCCCCATCACTATCACACATCCCTTATGATATGCTTCGTCTCTCGCGATGTTATGCATCTTCTCTAGCATCACTATAGATCGTTCAAGTTAACTTCGTATACCCTCTGCGATTGGAACATCCCAGACTCTTATACCGATATCACAAACCTTCTCTTTTAAGATAAAAAATCGGTCGAAATCTGGTAACCCACGGCAGACAATGTACAATGAACCGCTTTCAATCTTCGCCCATCCGCTGTGCCCGCTTAGCAAGCTGCGAGTGTATCCATCAGCAGCATTTTCAAGGGCGACTTGAAATGTACTCACCGCTGCGGCCAAATCCATTTGACCAGAGGGCAGAGGCGGTTTTGCGACGTTTGCCCTCTGTGCAGCTGTGTTGCCAACGGGAGGCCTGGCGGCTGTGGGAATTAGAGGTTTACCCGGAGGCTTAACAGCACCTGGTTTCACGGCAACTGGAGGTGGCGCTGCTTTCGGCTTCGTAGCAACCGGCGGCGGCGGTTTTGCCCCGAGCGAACTTGCAGGTCGAGAGTTTGCTGGTGTAGCCTCCGCTGAGACCGTCGGCTTCCTCCAAGGCATCGCAGAACCGTTCGAAGGCGTGAGGCCAGGGAAGACTGCAATAGGCTTAGCGTTTGCATCGGCCGCTACAGACTTGGCCGTCACTGCAACCTTTGGAGCAGCTGGTGTAGAAGATTTAGTAGGAGCCGACGGAGGAGGTCTGCGAGCCACCGGCGGTGGCGCAGCAGGTGGTGCTTGCGGCTTCTTGGGCACCAGTTCAAGATAATTATTGGGAGCCCATCCTTCTTCGCCGTTTTTCTTGACCAACCACCAACCGTTGTCATCTTTCTCTATAATTTCCACAACGTCATCCTTCTGCAATGACACCTCCCCCTCCTGTCCTTGGAAGGCAAATTTGGCCCGGTACAGCTCGACATCTGGCTCTTCGGGCGGTGGAGGTACAGGATTCTTTACTGGCGGCGGTGGCGGTGGCGGTGGAGGGGCGGAGGATCTTATAGTACGAGATGCGGGCAGAGGCTGAGCAGTGTGCTGAGGCTTGGATACGTTCCTGGGCTTCTGTAATCATATGTCACATTGGATTATCTTTGTCCAACTATGGCTCACGTTAGACGGGCCACCAGCACGAAGTAGTTTCCCTTGCGTGATTGGTCTGACAGCGCCCTGTTTTCTTTTGGCACGGGGACGTGACCTGCTGGTGGGAGGCTCGCCGGATGGAACATGAACAGTATGGCTCTTATAGACATCATCTCTTGGAACCGTCTCGTCCTTGACGAACTGGATTCGTGCCTTCTTGTCTTTCTTCTTGGCGTATTCAATTCTGGTCTTTTGTGAATGCACAGTCAACAGACGATAAATCCACGCTCACGTCGGCCCGACGACGACATTAATGGAGGCGTGCGTTAGCTGAAGAAGGTTGGCGATAAGCTCAGTCTTGAAGTAACAGTGAAGGACGGGATCCCCTTCTTCTGATGCATTGCAGTTGAAGACCTGACCAAAAAATGAATGTGATAGAGTGCGATAGGCAAATGAATATACTCACCAACCAGTCGTCTCGCAAGTTCGACATTGAAATACTCTTGATCGTAATAAGAGGTATCTTGTGTTCAAGTGAGGTATGTATCTGTCCGTTGTTCTGTGTTGTCATCGCTATGTGGACAGCTTTACTTGTCTAACAACGGTTGAACCAAAAATGTTGGTTAGATGTTCTCAAATGGAGCAACGAACCACAATCAAGAAACGCGGGCTTGGTTTACTAGATCGTCCAAGCTTTGAGACTAGTATTTGTGCTTTCGAGCTGAACGTCACTTGATCGGCTATACAGGATCGTTGAGTGACGGTGCAGTAATGAATCAACTAACTGACCTCCAAGCCCACATGCGTTTCGCAATTCCATCCCAAGCGCATTTTTACCATTGACGTCGAGATAATCGCCCATGAATCGCCGATAGCTAAGTAGACTAAAGCGTCTACGTTCCATCCTCCCTGCCAGGACTTGGTGCCCATATTCTCTCGCTTTGGCATACTCAATACTTTCTTTGTTGTTCCTCCAGAAACGTTGAATACGTCTGGCACATTCGTTCTTGTATCGCCAGTAGTTCCGCCAAGCTCGTTGGATGCGAGCGGCCATGTTATGCCAGTAACGATCGCGCATCGTCTCCAGCGCGAAGAGCTAAGATGAGATCGGTAAGAATCGTATTGAAAGTGTGGTGAGAACGCACTGTCTCGGGATTCTTGATGAATGCTTTGGTGACTCCCATCTGCCATTCATCCTTGGCGATTCCCGTATCTTTAAGGATCTGCTCGCACCCAGACTTCGCGTCGCCTTGCCAGGTGTATTCACCAGCGTACGATGTTGACGGAGATAGGAGGTAGAACCGCTCAACCATCTTTTCGAATGTATTCCGGTAGGCGAAACCGGCACGACGAACACGTATATTCTCTTGAAGCCCGAGGTATTTGATCTGGTGAAGGATTGCCTTTGTATCGTATTCAGTCGCACTGCGGTTCTGATTTGACTTGATCGTCCGTATGTATGATGGTTGGGCTTTCATCAGGTTATCAACAAGCGCACCAGCTGAGGCCTGACAACATCAACGACTTCACACTACCATTATCAATGCAAGACGATTACCTTAATCCTGTCCCCAGCCGTTGGCGGTCGTTTCTTGCTGTTCGGGTCCGGCCTATCCGGGAACAGGGTCTGAAGAAAGTGGTTACCACTGCTACCTATGAGGTCGAAGAGACCCTTGACTAAAGCATCCTTGTTCTTGTCCGTCATGCCCGAAATGTTGTACATCACGTCCCCAGCATAATGCCTCACAAGAAACTGCGCTCCACGGGCCTCGAAGTGGGGATTAGAAGATAACATAGCTGTGCGTTGTGCGAAGCTATTATCGGCCGCAGCGGGATCAGCGTGCGCGGTGGCGCAAGCATCATTGAGTGCAGCGAAGATCCCCGGGGGTTTGCGCTCTTCAACGAGATCACAGACAATTTTGTTATTGAAGTAGTTGATAGGCGTCCATTTGATTTGCTCCCTGACGTATTCTTCTTGCTCAGTCTTGAGAGTCAACTCGATGAAGATCTGTTGGAGTTTCTCGTTCACATAATTAATGCACAATTGCTCGAACGAGTTGTCCTTTGGTTGAGAACCCATGCGTCATTTTGTGATGGCAACCATAATGATCAGCCTACCTCGAATATTTCAAAGCCAAAGATGTCCTGTGGTATCGTCAGAAAAACCATCAATCAGAGTCAAAGACAACGAACCAATATGCCAATGACTTGTGCGGTGGCACTTCTTGGTTTCATTGAGATATTGATTCTTGATACTATCCACTCGAATAAATTATTGTAAATCGCCTTTGCAAGCGCATCTCGGACTGCCATAGCCTGCGCTGGATTTAGAGGAACGTCATAAATTGATCCCCGGCGCCCGCCTCGTTGCGTCTCGACAACCTTGGTGACCAGAACCTTTTGAACCATGGCAGAGTCCACCTCCATAAGGTAGGCGATGAAGTCTGTCACGCCTTGATCAGTGATGAGAGAATTCCCGTCATCCATCTCCTGAAACTGAACGTTTCCGAGCCAAAGAATGATGGCGAGCATTCGAAATATTTCGTTTTGCTCTTGCTCACTCAGCCCGATGATTCGCATGGCATTCTATGGCAATACCAAGACGTTAGCATCGCGTCGGATAACAAGATACGGGAACTACCGACAAGTGTGTCTGCATAATCTTCAGTGTCGTTTATGCCCTGTACTTCAAGACAATTACTCAAGCTGGTGTACGCATAAGACTCGGGACCCTGAAGCCCATATTGTTCTAAAACTCCAATCAGTAATTTTCAAATACATTGGATGATGCATACCTCGTTGTTCGTCGGATGCAGCTTTGGTGAATTGGTAGAAGATATGGAAGTTGCGTTCGTTCTCTACTTGACCGACGATACGCCCCTTCTCTAGCAGGTAATTGGTAATCTGCGCACCGACGGGCTCGCCACGACTGTTGAACATGATCTCTAGGTATTTACCCTGGGGAAGGAAATGAGCATCAACGGCGCTAACGGCTTGGAAGAAAGCCATACATGCCGACTTGAATTATTATTGCGAAGGGTTTTGGCGCAGCCGAAACTCTCCAACAAAGGGTTGGTAGCCAAGACCATGTCTTTGATTTCCTGAATACTATTATCTTGGCCACCAGACACTGCAGCTATGTATTGCATGATACGTTTCGCGGCCTCAGTCTTGCCTGCCCCCGATTCGCCCGAGATGATAACACATTGATTCTCGTGATAGGCATTCATATTATAATAGGCGGATTCGGCGATTGCGAAAACATGGGGTGGTACCTCGAGTCGGTTCTTCCCTCTGTACTTTTGTAGCGTCTCGTCCGTGTAGATGCCGAGATCTAAGAGGGGGCACTGAGCAAGAGGAGAACGCAGTTCCGCACCAGCTCACCCCTAAACGGATTGACAGAGATCAGAACACTACCGATGTAAGTGTAGATTTCGCCGTTGGTCCAGCGTTTCTGGAGGTTGTCATTGATGCTCTCGTTGCTGATGGTCGTAAGTAGGGTCATATCGGACACGCCGACCTGCTTCTTCTTGAAACCCTCTTTCCAATCTGCCTATTGGATGCTGAGTGGGTGCGAGTGCCAGCGACAGACGGAGTTCTGATGTACCTTGGCGACCTTCGCGGGTCCCGTCCTGGAAGTCGCAGCCTTCTTGCCCGCCTTCTTGGATATAGCCTGGGGTGACGGTCAGCACTATAGATGCGAGCGCGGTCGGCGTTGCGCACCATGACGGAGCCTGGTGGAAGACGTGACGGAGACGGACGAGCCCCAAAACCGTCCAGAGGGTCGTCGGGGTCCTTGGACTCCGCACTTCACTGCGGCTGCGCGGTCGAACTGCACGTCGCTACCACACCATGGCCAAGGCTTCAGACATTGTTCTTATTCTCGTCAGTCAGTTTCGCTTTCGGCGTTGACTACTTCTTATGTTCTCTAGGTCGCGATTATCTTCCCTCCTGCAGCCGCTGCGTTTATCACCGGATGCAGCTGTGACTTGCTCATCAACATCTGCCTGACAATGTGAGCGCTCTGTGTCTCCCTCAGCTCTATACTTATGGCAAACATAGTCTCGGCTACTTCCCTGGCCATATCGTAAGTTATGTGGCTAGTCCAGGTACATTAACGACCTCACGTTCTTCTAGCACGCATTCTGGCTCATCTATAAGAAGATGCAAGCGGAAGAACGCTACGGCCAAGGAGGGTTCATATGTGAGCACACATGGCACCAATTCCAAGTCGTTTAATAACGCCCTACAGATACTGGCAGTGGCCAGTATCAGCCCCTCAACAACCAGCCATACCCTGCTGCCCCCGGTTATGGTTCCATTCACCAGGGTTGACAATGCGAGTTACCCGCTCGGAACATGTGTATATGGCACCGTTGTACATGCACATGCTATGTCCCGACGAGTGCTTCGCTCGGTACCCCACATTCCTAGACCAACTTCGTGAGGGTCATCATACGCTCAAAATCTGCGAGGTTCATGGATTTGTCTGGCGAAGTGGAAAATGCCTCTAGCATCTCCAGTATCTTCGCAGTGTGGGTTAGAAAGGCCAATATTAAGTGAACTGCACGTACTTCGTTTGTCTTGAGGCTCTCCTTCAGTAGATCGGCGACACGAGCGATATCTTTGATCACGATCCGTTGGTGGTCTAGTTCGTTATCCGAAACATGAGGAAAGAATCTGCCAAAGTCTTGTCGGCACTGAGCCCTCTGAGACTCGGTCAGCTGCCTTGAAATGTCTGTTCCCGACTTCTTTGTCGGGCTCCTTTGAGGAACCTGCTGCGACCTCCTCGCTCTTGCAGCTGTCCGACTTGACTCCTCGTACCCGTCGCTCGTGGCTCCCTCCGTGTCGCCGGACAGCTCTCCCGTCTGATACTCGTCGCTGTCTGAACCACTGTCCGCCCCCGTCTCGGCGTCTTCATCTGCGACCGGGTTTTCTTCGTCGTTCCCTTCAACATGCTCCCCCTCGAGCAGGGCAGCACATATCGCTCTCCAATCCTTCCTGCTAACCCCACCGTTGCACGCATTCTGTGCTCCCCAGCCTGTTGCGGCCTTCTTGAACACACTCATAATGTCGTCATCAGGATACAGATCCAGGAGATTTAGAGCGCGAGGAATTTCGGACAAGGGAATGTAGGATTTGGCACCAGAAGAGCTCGAGGAAAGGTCCTCAACGATGAACCCGCCAGGCTCGTATTCTGTTGAGTGAGATACCCCAGATTCTGCCTGATCAACGATGAATCCCCCGGCAGAGACCTCATTCCTTGACTGGCGTAATTGCGTTCCAGGCGATACTATGGAATCAAAAGCGCTGTCGATGCGGTGTCTGAGGCGGGTGGAGAGTGCCAGGAAGGACGGGTCTTCACTGTCTCTCGATGACATTGCGCAAGCCTGGCTGGCTGGATAGTGCGGAAATAATTTTCATACACGGTCCAAAACTTGGCTAGACCAACCCTACAAGTTTCTTCCTGACCTCTGCTGCAGGTCCAAGGACTGTTTCCGCAAAAGACCCCAGTTCCCCTCTCAACAGCTTCTCAAACACGACGAGCAAGTCCGCTGTCCCTATCTCATCCTTTAGCGTGTCTCGTTGCGACGAATTCTGCAGATTCGACAAGAGATTACGAATGCATATAACACTTCGGTGCACGAGTCCCGGATCACCGAGTGCTACGCTAGACTCCCTCGTCGCATCGTCGTCGCCAGCATGGATACTAGGGTCAATGAGTTGTGCCAATACAAGAAATGCTTTGTGACGTTCCAGCTGGATATCAAGTATTGCTTCACATGCCGTCTGCATACTCGTTAGCATCGCCAAAGCCCCCGATGCGGCGAGGCGTGTAGGCAGGTCTTCCACATCTGACATCGCAAGCAAGATATGAATCTTTGACTTGCAGGTTCCGTCTCTCGACCCAGACCGTGCAGTTTTCTCGTTCGATCCAGCATATCTTTCAAAAACGTGCTCTGATCCTGCGACCAGGTTGCAGATAAGCTCAGTGGCAGCTCTGCGCATGAGGACGTGGTCTTCCAGCATCAAAAGTTCAATCTTGCTAAGAATGTGAGGAATATTCGCGACTCGAGAAGCAAAAATTGGTCCATGAGATGCAAGATTCGTGAGGGCCATTATGCCTTCGAATTGCTGGAGCATGCTCGCCGATGGGTGAATGACAAGTTGTGAGAAGGGTCGAATCGCATCCAGTGTATTGCCCTCGTTAGGGCCAAAAACGTGAATCGGTGGTGCGGTAATGGCAAGCTTGGCAAGTGCCTGGATGGCCGGAAGTACTTCTGGGAGAAGCGAATCCGGAGACGACGATGCGGATTGAATGATGCGAGTCAACGTCTTGGAGCCGCCACCTCTCAAAATCTCTCCTCTATTTTCCTTGTTTTCTGCGAGACTCAGAAGCACTTGACCAACGGAAGACGAAATCGTTTGACTATCCAACCCGGATGCCGTGGCTAGCACATCGAGTGCCCCGCAACTGACAGCACTACGACATCGGGCCTGGACTTCGCCTTCGGATTCTAAAGGGTCCAATTGTTCTTCAACGCCTTGCCTGCCTGTTGGTTTTCCACTCTCGGCCATCCGCCGCAGCTTCGCGATCTGTTGTTGCTCCTGGCTTAACCGTGGCCTGTATGCACACAGGTTGGAGATGATCACGAGAACCCCATAGATAAGTGTGGAGTTATTCGTCGCGCCCACTGCGGCCTTCCGTTTTGGAACAAAGGAGAAGAGCCGCTTTAGGATTGTGTTATTTGCCAGATTCTTCTTCACAGTTGAATTAGTGCTAAGATACGCCAACCCTTCCACCGCTTCGTTAAGACAAGTGTGGATGTCCTTGCTGTTCATGATCATGTTGCTTAACTGGGTTGCACGTATGACATCCTCTTGTGCTGAGACGTCGGTAGTGGTGGCGGTTGCAACGGAAACAGCTGCTACATCGCCAGATGATCCATGAGCTAGCTTGACGAGTGCGAGGATGGCTACTACACGCAAGGCATTGTCGGTGGTCTGAGAGGACCTCGTTTGGAGCCAGGTGATCGACTCTTCAGAAAAGAGCCGCCGACAAGTTTTGTGGCTGCTGGCTTGTGCATACAGACGGGCAAGTGCGAGTGATATCAGTGGAGATCCGGTTATTTCAAGAGTCGTGAGGAGGTCAATGAATCCATCCTCAGTGAAAATCTGTGAAGCGGATTGCCAGTCGACCTGGAAGAGCGCACAGTGGAATGTGATGGCTGCAAGTAAAGCATCCTCCTCAGACTGCGATAGGTTGTCTGCAATGAGTGGCTGTAATATGTGGAACAGAGCGAGCGTCCCTTGATCTGGCTCGTCTCCTCCGGCCTGGCTTCTCTCCAAAGGTTTGGATGCCCGAACACCCTGACAGAACGCGGAAAGTATGAGATACGCTTTTGAGCGCGAGGAGGGGGGTTGAGAGGGCACAAAGGCAGCAACAATGTAGGCCAACTCGTCTGGAAGTAGCGAAGATGGATCCCTAGATTTGATGAGCAGGGCATCCATATCGTCATCTATCCGATGTGTTTTGTCTGGCTGACATTCAGGGTTTGGGGTCATGATAGTAGGGAGCAAACACGAACCTGGCATTGCCCAAGACCGGTGCTCACCGTTTCAACTTTCAAGCAACGTACATTCGAGTCCACTCCAACTAAACATGAATGCTGGCGAAGACCCGACGCTTACCCATGGCGCCAGAAGTGGTACAATTAAATCCACGCACACAGTTCTATTCAGATTACCCAGTGGCGAAGTGCGCAGTATCAAGATCGAGAAGGACTCGTAGGTCAATGTTTCGGGCTTAACTATCAACTAACATTCCGCGAAGGATCGTATTACTGGGCAGGGTGGGCTCGTTCCCTGCCAATGAACTCATCGGACAGCCGTATGGATTCGCCTATGAAATACATGCAAAAAAACTCAGACGTTTACCTCCCCGTACTATGGACGAAGTTGGTCGGTAGGTTGATGTTCGTTTCTCGAATCACCCCATTAACTACCTAATGATAGGGGAAACCGATGCGACGAACGAGCTAATTAACGACGGGGAGTTTGTTCAACCATTGACTCTAGAAGAAGTTGAAGCACTGAAGAAGTCTGGCGTCCATGTCTCAGTACGGCCATGTTGTTCATCATAACAAAGCATCGAAGTGAACCCAATACCTCAGGAAATCATCAAGGCTCAAATCGAGAAACACGCGAATTACTCTTTGAAAACGGAGTACAGCAAAGACAAGTACAGGAAGCGGAAGGAGGCAAAGTAGCTGACCGAAGTA
>JBBPQW010000374.1:0-22302 GCA_038092695.1 Boletus rubropictus
TCCTTGCACATGTAAGGATTTTGATGTTACCTTCGATTCATGGACTCAAGTCGTCATATTGATCCAGATAACCTTCTTTCTCGTGTCCTATAAAATATCTTTCGTGTCTGTTGGAGACTCGATCAGTACAGTTTCCTCCTCATGTCAGTCCTGAAGACATAATATTTCATCAGTAAGATCATGACGCTGCCCAACTCGGGATCACACGCACGAGCGAACAAGGATCAAGCCACCCGGAAATTACAAGCAAATCTTTGAGGTATTTCGCCCGCAGTAATCAAGGTGCATATGCCTCTGCCAATATGGTGATAGTCTAATCCTGTAGAGGCGCAGGCTAGCAGTGTCTTCCCCTGCATTATCCATAACTGGAGATGTTGTGTCGGATGGTGCAGCCAAGTGGTGAGTGGGATCAGTATATGCAGACACCTTCACTGTCTACCCCACGATGTCACCAGCCGCACGCAATTAATCACCCCACACAGGTTAATAACAGTCCATCTACTTACTCATATAGCACGGACTGTCCAACAAGGAACCAAAGTCGCTCCATGGGACAATAAACACAAAACTAAAAAAGGGATGACAGTACTAATGAAATGCTAATAGGTAGGAGGAACATGAGATACAAGAGTATCGAGATATGGTTTCCCTCTTCCAAGTCTGTTCGTGCTTCCCTGAATCCCTAGCACAGCAATGAAGCAAACCGAGTGCTCTATAGGACGTCATCCAACTTGTAGGAGGAACGATGACATTGCTAGCCTCGGTCGGAGCACGACATATCGGCAAACCGGTCAGTGTACAGGCCGGAGAACCGTAGATTGCAAGTCACAACGCAGGCATTGGAGATCAGGTGCATCTGCGAAGCAGAGAAGTAACGTTACCGCTTGACGACTCTTGGAAGGCTTACGCGAGGCTTAACGAGCACTCTGACTGGACTGGAGCATGCTCGTATGGCACTTGTCCTTTTATGTTCTCTGCGCACACTTTTTGAACCACTGATGCATGAATGGCTACTAAATCATTGCCGTCACTCGCTGCTCAGGGTCGAACGTCGGCCGTGCCAAATTTCCATGCACGCATTGTGCGGTGAGGCTTTGCACGCGCTCTACGTCGTCTCCACTGCCTCGTGGCCCCCATTTTTCAAGTTGCGCCAACTTACAAATTCGGTTCCGAATTCGGCTAGAAGTGAATGGCCCCAGAAGTTTTGTGGGGTGTTATCGTTACCGACCTGCCCGTCTCCCTGAGGAACGTGTAGGGGAACGTACCATGGATCTGATGACAGCAAGGGACGTGGGGTAGCCGCTCTTTTATGCTAAATCACCCAATAGAGATGAATGAATGGGAAGCAAGCGTTTGTGATGTGTGTAGCCGTCATCCTATGCTTGTCCCCACACGACCGGGACCCTGCTGCCCATAGCGAGATGAGCGTGCACTTCACCCCCAGAGCGGGGTAGCTGTCACAAGAATGGATATATCGCGGTTCAAGAGTATCGAAGGATCGATTGCTTCAGCAGATGAGCACGAATGCATACACGTATCTCAAGCATTTGGAAAGAAACAGATGATCCAGAGGTGTTTAATACACAGAACGCGGTCGCGACATGACATGTGCCCCGGTCCAGTCAAATGGTCTCCACGAGTGGTATCAAATAGTCGTGAGGTAGTGTTAATTCGGGACTTGCTTGATCGAGCATGGAAATAATGTTCTCGATGGCTGTCGTACTCCTCCCCTCCGCAAGCAATCCCAATCGGAGTTCATATGCCATGGAAGAGATGGAACTGGCACTGCGGATATGGCTGATATCGGCATTATCTAATTTGGTTAAAGGGGTCGAAAGACATTTGGTGGCTCGAGAGTTGTTGCTAGGAGTATGGGATTTCGTGCTGGAGGGAATCGTTTCCCGCCGCTTGGGAGGTGCCTGTAGATCCTGGGTGACAAGGGTTGGTCGATTTTTGTCACGGACTATGTTCAACTTCGGGACACTGTTCGAATCATCACCCGTATCGACATCGTCGGTTTCGCTGGACAGATGGTCTCCCATCCCGCCGAGAGTGACGAACACAGAGATACCAAGAGCATCAAAAACCGAGGGCGATGAGTACAGGGAAGAAGTAGAGATCCTCGACCCAGTCAGTGAAGAAAGCATCGCTGTCCGTAGAGCCGCAGGGTCGTCTTGAGACTGAGCGGGGTTGTGGTCCACAGGGCCAGTGGCATTCATGAGCATCCCATCAACGGACATCCATACATCTGCTGAGGTCATACTTCCGGTCGGGCTCCAAGGTGAGGGGAGACGCCGAATGTCCGCTACCTCGACAGGAGAACCTACCAAACCAAGTGGATCGCCGAGCGAAATGACCTCCAGACTGCCGTCGGACATTGTGGTCGGAGAGACTGTGCTGCGATCAAGCTGGACTATTACCGCGGAGGACGGTGTTCTGGGTGGCCTTGAACGAGGGGTGTGAAAGGACGGAGTTGTAGGACCATGAGAACTCCGAAAAGGAGACGGACTGCCTGGTGATGCTAAGATGGCCAAAGATTGAAACTTGGGAGGACTCGCAGGAGAGAGGCGACCAAGCTCAATGTCGGAGGCGAGGCAGGGAGACGCCAGCAGCGGTGGTGTCGCGAATATGCCTGACAACGATATGTTTGGGAACGGACTTGGAGGAGGATGGAAAATGTGTCCAGGGTGGTCGGTGAGGGTGCGCTTTGGTGTTGTGGACCGCGGGGGACGGGGAGAGATTATCGATGACATGGGAGAACTAGGTCGTTTGAGGGGTGTCAGTTTAGTGAGCCAGGGCCTGGCTGACCCAGTGGGTCTTGCCGGGATGGTACCCGGTTTGCCCCTTGATGACCTGGTAGTGATAGGATTCGGGAGAGCGGCGGCCGACGGTGACTTCTTGAAGAGGTTCCCTAGAAATGCAATGAAAGAGGACCAGAGGACCATGAGAAAGCCCGGAGGCTGCTGATCGTTGGTTGGCTGTGGCATGCTCGCACGACAAGGTGGTTCGAGGCAAGCAGTGGGACGCAGATGTGAGCCGACCGAGAGCGGGTGGTCAGCCGTCCGGAACAGGACTGTCCTCGTGCTATCAACGCGCTTTTTGCGTGGCGCACGGGAGTGAGAAGACTGCTGAATGTGATGCGCACCTCTGCAAGTCGACGGGGGCGACGACGAACGATCAGAAGACTGAGCACGTTTGTGACGGTGCAATAAATAAACATGACACTGACATTTGCCTTTACCTGCTCGACCAGTCAATGCTCTCTCCCAGTGACATCCACCAGCCCGACAGTGGCCCTCTTTCTCCTCCTCGTCCGTCCCACCACCCCATCGACCAGAAACCAAGCCGGCCAAGGTTCGGCCCGTCCGACACGCCCCACTCTGATTCTGGCCTCAGCATCTCTTCCAGCTCCTCCGGCGAGGTCAGTGGTCCTTCTCCTTGCGTGGTCATAGCCGGTCGTACCCGACCGCATAGATCACTTGCCACTCGCCCCACATACGCCCGTCCTTGTCAGCTCCACTGTTAGCGTGTATCTGATCCCTTCCTGGCTTCCCCAGATCATGGGCACCCCCTTTGATCTCGGTGCGCAGCGTTTCGAATATCCGTTCCCCCAAGCCCAGGGCTCTCCAACCGACCCATTCCTGCCGCCATCGTCTTCCATCATTTCCCATTCCCACGCCCAGTTACCGACCTGGCCCGTTCACATCTCGAAGTCGTTCCCTCTGACCCCGCCTCCACTCGGAATACTCAAGGCACATCCGAAACTACGCTCTGCCAACGTCCGTGAGCCACCCGTGCCACCCGGTCTCGTAAAGAGACGAAGTCGGATCGCCAGTATTCAACATCAGTCCTCATCCGAAGAACCAAGTGATAAAAGTGATGTGAGCGATGAAATCGCGGGAGCGCGAAGGTCTTCTCCCTTTCCTCCGACCCACACAGAAGCACCTCTGCGAAACCCACTCCAGTCAGATGGTCCCTCAAAGATCGTTCCCATGAAACAAGCTGCCTCGTTCCCAATTGGGTCATTCAGTCGACCCAGTCCTGAGGAACCAGCGGGGATGGCCATCGGTGCTGGTTCAGCAGAGAGCACTCTGCGTCCACCGGTTGTGAGTGCCTCTGCTTACAATACTTGACAATGCGACATAGGGAGCGGCGTTTCCCAAGTTAAACATGCATCTCTGTCCTGTGTTTTCATGATCAATATGCTTACCAACACTCGAAACTGTTAGCTGCAACGTGAGAGGAAAGCAAACCGTGTACGCCAGGAAATTCACTCCTTTACAGCCTATTGTTGGCTAGTTGCCAGCCAACGTGAGTGAAGCTTTTCTCGCGCGACGACATGTCTCACGTGTTCTGGCTAGTATCTCGTTGGATTTTCTACATTCTTCTGCGGTTCTTGAAGGCCTAACCGGAGGGCAACAGTGCGTCCTTTCAGATCTGCGAGGAGATGCGCTGACTGTCCTGCTAGTTGTTTGCATCCGGCTTGCACTTCTGCACTAGCCGTATCTATTCCATTGCACATTATATTTCCATGAGGCCCCATTCATCTGTCTAGATGAAAATGCTTCTTTCTTCTTCACATGACATGTCTTCATAGGTCTCTTGCCCGAGTAATACGTCCCCCCATGCAATCTACGATACTGTCCTTTACTCGCATTGAGCGACTTGATTGCTCTGACCATCTTTTGTCATTTTTACCGTCTGACGGTGGCTTGCAACCTACTCGTATCAATTGGACGCGTTAATTTCACCGATGTATTCTTTCAGACCCCCGCATAGCAATGCATGTATTACTACCTCCCCACGTTGCCAGGCGCGGTGCAGTTGTGGGTCCAAGTTCACCGCCTTGGCCCCGAGCTTACCACGTGCCCGATCGCAGGCGAGAGACTGTCTCCGTTTGCCGGTGGCCATCTGGTCCTGCCTCTGCGCCTGGAAATGTAATGCTTTTGATGACAGCTTTTTCCAGGATGCGACTGGAATTACCTGACATACTTGGTAGGGTCCGACCCATGATTTTCCACTTTTTTTGCCGGTATAGGGCCTATAAGTTAACCCAGTTTGACGGGGATCACGAACTGATGACCCATCGAGAAAGATACGCATTCGGTATACCCAGGTCAACAGGGTACACCACCCCAGAACCCACCTTATCCCTACACCTCGGGCGACAGTACATCTGCCCCGGCCCCTGGCCAGAGTGACAGTTCCGCCCTCCTGCACCAGCTCCAGTATCCGCCTGAAGGTCTCCCGCCCGATTACGAGTACGTCAAGAGTCACCCAGCAGGCTCGTCACGTGCGACCCTACCTTTGGACCCCGATGCATCAGCAAAGTTGCAAAAGTGTGACATTAGGTGACGAGTGACCTGCCGGCGCCGCCGAGCAGAGATGATGTCATACCGATATCGCAGCTCTTGTAGGTATTATACGCTTGTCCCAGTAACGACACGCGCAGTATACGCTCCGTCTTTCCGTTATGTCTATGAAGCGACTACATGTAGCGACTACAACGACCCGTATGCTTCCTGCTCGTCGAGAATTTCGTCCTCGTCCGGTCCTCATGTAGAATACTCTTAGTAGTCACCAAGGTAAAATGGTACAGTACGAAAATGCTAAGTAGCGGTGATTATGTAAGCTCGGTGTATGCCGCCACATACCGTGTGTATATTCCAACATCTCACCGTCCCACTCGAGTCAGACACCATGCGGGGTCTGACCACTGTCACTCTTGCCCTGGCCGGCCTCGCCGCCCCCCTCCGCCCGTCTCTCCTGCTAGCATATACACGCGTAGGAAGACGCTTGGATTCGGGCCTGATCTTCCCCATGCCCGTTTCGAGTCTGCTGTCGCACGCGACTTTTTGAGTCAGTACGACGACTTCCAGGCTGGTCGACTCGTACACCGACTCTGCGACTGGAGTTACACACGTCTATGCCCGCCAAATCATTGGTGGCCAAGGATGGCAGGGTGCTCAGCTTCGGTGACTCCGTGCGTGACGTAACTCCATCCCTACATTTGCTAACTCGCTTAGTTCTTCGTCGGACAAGTCAAGCCGAGTTCTGACATCCCCGTGCATCCTCATGCTCACCATTGTGCCCAACTCTCCTCTGCACTCGACGTCCACCGCTCACTCCTCTCCCCTCATACGACCGTACACCCCGAGTTCAGCTCGGTGATCGATAACCTCGAGGAGCATGTAAGCAACATTGTTATGACACCGGAAACGCATCTGCTCGGAGACCATGCATCCCTTGGGGATGTCCTTGTCCAACGTTCCTGGTGCGGTCGGCGAGGTCGAGACCCGCGTCGTTTGGATCCAGGTCCCCACCGAACATGGCGTCAAGCTTGAGTTGGTTCATCGTGTACGAGTCCATTGTTTTATTCTCTTTGCCTTGTTGTCTTATGCATGGCGTATCATTAGTTCGAGGTCGAGATGGTAGGTGAGGCACTCCGGACTGCCGCCCAGAAGATTCTGGGGAAAATGTAAGTGTATTTGTGCTGTTTGGTGGATATATGCGCACTAACTTCTCACAGTGATGAATGGACACGTGTCCCGCACCCAATCCTGACAAACAAGTCATACAACCCCCTGTTTCCGTGGAGACTAAAGTAGGACGCGCTCATATGGGATTCAATCATCCCCAGCTCGGACGGATGTTGTGTCCCGTCAAGTACCTCAAGGACTACATTGACGATCCATGCGCGTATGTTGTTCTTCCTCCTTCTCCTGTTGCTAACAATAGTATTCTAGGGTGCAAAAGCGTTTTGAAGATCCGACGGACTCTATGAAAGTCATGGCAAACGTATGGCCGGCATACCTATACCCTGGAGAGACTGCCGGCTTCCGCAGTTTCCGGTTCTTCGACTGTCATTGAACACAGATCTCCTGGCCCATCGACTTTGGGGAGAAGGAAGCAACTTGCGCTGGACCTCGATGACGATTCCCCACTAACGGGCGAAGAGCATGAGCCCAAAGGACCGCCCGCAAAGAAGAAACGTGGACGAGCCGCAACCAGGAAAATACCAAGTAGGGCCAAAGCCAGACGTACCAAAGCTTGAGAAAAACAAGGCGAGTGATCAATTCGTCGATATCTAGTACTCTGCGGTGGGCTTAAAGGACCATCCATTTCCCCTCGCACCACTTCGCATCGGCATCATCGTCTCTGTTTTTGGGTTGCTGGTATCACGCATCATGCCCACAAGAGTCGCATGTATTACCGTATCATGAATGATACGCTTTGATCACTGGTGATGAAGAATATGCCGCATGATAAGTACATTGTCTATGATCTATGTTTATATAAGAGTCGAAATGGTATCATTCGAGGCGGAACTGATCTGGCCACAGTCACACCGCGTTTTGTAATATGCCAGTGTCCATCCCCTAAAAATATGACATCGACTGGAAACGGTACGTCGTGCATGCCACGCACGTTGGGTGCGAGTTGACTTGCTTCTTCTCTAGGTTCCTGGCGGACGTCAAGAAGGCAGGGTCGCTCTCGCCCGCACAGCGCATCAAATCCATGTCATTCCGGCAGTCACAGGGATGAGCCTCGTGTGTGCGTATACTCTCCCATGGCACATCCAAGGATCCAATGACTGATTACTCACAGATCTTTGGACCGAGGAGGATGGAAGTGGCGCTTTGTTGGGTCTGAGCCTGGGCGCAGGCGGTCGATTGCGCGAGCGTAGTGACGACTGAGCGACGGGGAAGAAGAGCCCGTACCAACGTTTCGTTACTGCCACTGTGTACGTATCAGCGTCTGGTTTCGATGAGAAAACGCAGAATGAAGAGTTGTGATGAGAGATGAATGGCTGCCCACCGGTTCGCTCCATCATGGCTCGTCTTCGTAGAGACGGTCTCCCCGTCGTCGCTCCTCCTCCACTCCGTATCTTCGCCACCGGTGCCGTCTTTCTCACCCACTCCCTCGTCCTCCACACCCATCCCCTCCCCGCCACCGTCTCGCGAGCACAGTCCGTCCACTCCTGTCGTGGCGGCACAGCAGCCCATGTCCTCGCCCTCCTCGCCCAGCTCGCTGCCACCGTCCCCACAGCGGGCGACATCGAGCCTATGCTCATCGCCTCCCTTGGCGGTAACCCCGACGCCGTCCGTCTTCGCGATACCCTCGAAGCTATCGGCGTCCACACAAAATACTGCAAAATCTTTCCCGGCCTCGGCGTACCCACCGCATGGGTCGTCCACGCCAGCGACACCGACGCGCGCACCGTCATCAACCACAACCCCCTCCCCGAAGTCTCTCACGAGGACTTTATCGCTCTCCTTGGGCCTCTCCTCGCTCCTGAAAATTATGTCGGCTTCACCGTTCCTCAGCCCTCGCCCATCCCCCTTCCGAACCCCCCGCCCATCCCTAGAGACCAGCATTCGCCATCTCCCATCTCGCCCTTTCCGAATAACGTGGTAACGTCCGCACCACCAACGTCGTCTCGTCCCAACACCGCACCGTCCACGACCAACCCGTCCTCGCCCTCGCCACGCTCCTTCAGCATCCCTAGCCCGAATCCGCATTCGCCTGCCCCATTCGACTGGATCCATTTCGAGGGTCGAAGTGTGCGCACCACCTTCGCGAACGTGATTGGCATAGACGGTCTTGCACGCGAACGCAAATGGCGCTCTCATTGCGTCATCTCTGTCGACTTGGGTCGTCGAGCCCGTGATGGTGTCCAAGTGGTCTGTCTTTTCTACACGATCCGCGTCTGTCTCGAGAGACTAAACTGCCTTACAGCTCATTCCCAACGCAGACGTCATCTTTCTCACCATGACCACCTTTTCCTCGCTCTCTAGCCCAACCCAACCCGGTCATCTCGCACCGCCCTCGCCCGGAGGCGCGCCGAGCCCACGTGCGATTCTGCTCTCGCTCGCCCGTCATGCTCCCTCTCACGCCCTCCTCGTACTCAACGCCGGTCGTGACGGTGCTGCCCTTCTCAGCCTCCCCACCAGCGAATATCTCCAAAGTTCTGGATGGGCCCAACTCTTTTCCACCCAACCCAACGTTCCCCGTCTTGCCGGACACGGATACAGTGCCTCCGGCGAGACCTCGAACGGCACCCATACGACGCATCCTTTGGACGGTGTTGAGAGTGTGCGGTCAGGGTCCGATTTCTGGGCTGGGGATGGACCTCCAGACGGCTCGTTTATGTCGCGAGACAGTGCGTATACACAGGGTGCGGACAAGCGATCCCATAGCCGCATACCGAGTGGGGAGTCATTTCATCCGATGGATGAAGATGAAGATGACGACGACGACGTGGAACAGGGTGAGGGGGATGGACGACAGACGCCAAAGCCAGAGCAAGGACGGGAAGTAGAGGAGGAGCTGGACGAGGAGGGGGCACATGCAGCGTTCGTAGCTGGGATGATATGGGCGCTGAGTAGACGCGTGTTGCCTGGTCCACCGTACGTTCCCGGAATTGGACAGGACGGGGAGGGCAAGGGCAAGGATGGGGTTGCTGACACGGGAATTCGGTGGCGGTTGGACGAGTGTCTGAGGTACAGTCTGCCTTTTCTTCTTCTTCTTCTGATTCATGCTTTTTTTTTTCTCGAGCAGGTTTGCTACCGAACTTGCGTGTCGGAAAGCACACATCCGGGCCAACGATGTCGGTGCAGTCAATATGGCCTCGTCTTCCGGACGCGTCAAGGAACCCGACGAATGGGACGGACTTGGCGAAGCGATGCGACAGGCTGGGTGGTTCGATTGAGTCGATCAACTGGTCACGAATCTACGGAATGTTTTTTTTTTTTTTTTTTCGTGCTTTCACTACTGCTCTATCATGTGATACCGGTTTTCGACTAACAGACACTCGTATACCAGTGTTTGATTCACTTCATTTCGGCAGGGTTTCTTTTTCTGTCCACGTTATGGTAGTGTACAAGATACATTGCTAGAACGACTCTTCATCTCAAAACGCACACATTTTCAAACACGCGATCCGTATACATCTTTGGGCTCGACGCCAGCCTGACCTTTGCGCGCGTTTGCCTGTGCCCACCTGAACAGAATCGTCAGCACATGTGAAGAAAAGCCATTAGAGCTGGGACCGCACTTTTTGATTCGGATACTCTCGATTTGGATGAACCCGGTTGTATCGGTCGGCTCGAACCCGCCAAGCTCGTCCATAGACGACTGGTGCTCGTCGTACAAGCCCTGTATTTTGTATGACATCGATACTCGCGGCGATGGACGGTGCAGTGCTCACCTCGTCCGAATAACGTCCCTCGACGATCACGTTCCCCTTGAGCAACTTCAAACGGACGACACCGTTTACGGTCCGCTGACTCGCCGGAATCGCGCTCGTTAAGAATTCGCGCTCGGGGGTAAAAAAGTGGCCGTTGTAGAGTATCCGACTGAGCCCGATCGTAACGAACTGGTCACGGAGCGCACGGACGTTGCGATCAAGTGTGAGGCCCTCGAGATCGACGTGTGCGACGCGGAGGATGGTCGCGCCGGGGGACTCGTAGCAGCCGCGGGACTTCACGCCGATAAACCTGTTCTCGACGATGTCGATTCGCCCGATACCGTGTTTCCTTGCGAGCGCGTTGAGCACGAGGAAGATCTCGACGGCATCGGTGTACATCTCGTCGGCGGTGGTGACCCTGGTGGGTAGACCGGCCTCGAACTCGATGACGATGTGATCGGGGGCAGAGGGAGTATTTTCGATGGATTGGGTGAGTTTCCACATGTCAGCGGGAGGGGTGGTGTTGGGATCTTCGAGGATGCCGGCTTCGTAGGAGATGTGAAAGAGGTTCTCGTCCGTAGACCAGGGTTTTGCAGCAGTTTGCTGAACGGGGATGCTCTTTTCGGTGGCATAGGCGAGGAGGGCTTGACGACCTGGGAAACGGTTGTAGAACTCTTGATGAAGCGAGTTGAGCGCATGGGGTGCTTCGAGACGGAAGCGACGAATGACGTACCGGGGAGACGCCATGGCGCGATGACTTTGATGTCTGGTTTGAGACCGTAGAATGCGAGCTCGAAGCGGACTTGGTCGTTCCCTTTACCGGTGCAACCGTGTGCGACGTACCTGCAGGACCGGGTCGGTAAGAATGCTAATATTGGTGTACTGTACGCTGCTTACTCGCATCCTTCCCTCTCCGCGACGGCAATCATGCCACGAGCGATGACTGGACGGGCAAGCGAGGTGCCGAGAAGGTAAACGTTCTATGTTATGTACTGTCTATCAGATCGCTGTAGATGTTAATGAGAGGACTCGAACCTCGTAGATGCAGTTGGCTTGGACGGCGGGGTAGATCAATTCAGTGACGAACTCGCGTCTCATATCCTTTTTTTTTTTGTACGTCAATGAACGACTTGGATCAGGGAAAGGAGTCTACCTCTTTGAAGAATTTTGTGGCCCCGGACATCAAAGCTTTTCTTTCAGCGGCTTCAAAGTCCTGTTGCACGGATAAGTGAGGGCGTGAGGGGATCGTATGAGGACTTGCCTCTTCCTGGCCGACGTCAGCCATGAAGGCGTAAACTTGGTATCCCTGCTCGACGAGCCATGCGAGGATGCAAGAGGTATCTAAGGGTCTGCTGGTCAGGGGTCCAAGACGCGCGATGGATGATCGCGAGATGACTTGCCAAGTCCACCAGAGTACGCCAGCAACACGCAGCCTGGTTTCGTTTCTGCCATGGTTCTAACACGACGGTGAACGGATCCGATTAAACAACTTGGCGGGGTAAACGGCAACCGATTAATCGGGGTTACAAGTCGGACTCTGCAGCGATGTCGACCTTGCTATCGCGCGTTTTCAGCTCACGCCTCCGACTCATACAATACGTTTGTGTGTTGTCAGTCGCGGCGTCTCGCGGGCCGGGGAGTTGTTTACCAATGGCTTTAGAAACAAACAACCGTCCGTCCAGCCACGTCGCCATGGGTCGCGCTCGGACAAAGCAAAGCAAGTCTGTTCGTACCACATCGGCCTCAACGACGTCCTCCCCATCGCCCTCCATCCCGTCTCTCCTCTCGAAAGCGCAGGACCTTATCGTCCAGTGTGACTACCCCCTCGCTCGCACATTCACCGAGCGCATACTCGTCAGGGAAGATGCCACCCTCGCAGAAAGGAATCAAGCAAGGGAGATGCTTGCCCTCGTCCTCTTGGAGATCGGAGACGTTGGTCATGCAAAGGATGTACGTCAACGAGTTTACGCCGGCTGGGTCCAACTGAGTATGCTACGCCAGATCTTCCTTACCCTCGTGCCCCCTCATTTGGATGCTCCGTCGCCCCCGCCTCCGTCTGCATACCTGTATCTCGCACAGCTAACGGACGACGATCCGCATACTGCCCTCGCCCACTATCAATCTGCGATCGATCTCCTCCAAACCCAACTCAAGGGAAAATCCATTTCCACCGGAAACGCATCTGAGGAGGACGACGCCGAGATCAAAGGCAACATTGTCCGTGCCTATCTCGGTATGGTGGAAATATGGATGGACCCAGAATACGATTTATGGCGAGTATTCTCCTCTCTTGTCATCCATCGCTGGCGCCTCATGCAATCCTCGGTAGCGTCGACCCAGCTGCTTCAAGTATATGTGATTCCCTCCTCTCACATGCCCTCCAGATCGATCCACAACATCTGGAAGCACTCCAAACGCTCGCTAGCGTTCGTCTCTCGCAGGAAAAACCAGACGAAGCTCTCTTAGCTCTCCGAACGTTCCCGCCATCCCCCGAACAAGACGTGACTGAGACTACGATGGATCCACGATCTCACGCGCGCCTCTTGCTTAACGCGCTCCCCATCCAGACGCGCATCGCGCGTGCAAAGCTGCTCTTGGAGTGCGGGGCTTATCCGGATGCGCTCTCCCTCCTGGAAGGCGTGCTCGCCACCGACGATGCCAACATCGAGGGATGGTATACCATGGGTTGGGCCTGGTATTTATTGGCTGAACGAAAAAAAGAAGGAGACGTCTGTAGTACCGATGGACTAGGCGAGGACGAAGCGTTGGAATGGCAGGATATGGCCAGGGACGCCTGGGATTGTCTGGAAACTTGTCAGACGGTGGGTGACTTCGCCTCCCATTCTTCCACTCTTTTTCTTGTCGGTAGTGGGATTGACGCGTTGTGATCGCTCGTAGTTGCATACTTTGCATGAACACCCAGACGTGCTGTTACTTGAACACGCCAAGGAGCTCATCGGAATTCTAGATGCACTTGGCATTCATCCGTCTCCAGGGGAAGAAGGCGATGACAATGACGATAACTGGGAAGAGGTCAGCGGTGAGGACGTGGGCGTGGACGTGGAAATGGCATGATGATATCGTGTTGTAGGAAAAGTATCTTGATACCCTGGGTCCCAATTAATTTCTTGACATGAGGCTTCCGCGAAAGATCAAGCACCTGTTAGGATCGTCTCCGTTTGAGTCCTGGATCGCTGGATTAGTAGTGAGAACGCCGTGTACACTACCGCACGCATTCTAGTTCACATTCGGAGTGGAGAGTTGGCTGGGCCTCGTATACAATGCTAATTACATCCAACGATGCATCCGAGTACGGATAAGTCACAGCGAAAACGCGATATATATCCCCCGTCGACCTGATGGGTAGATCGAGGTTCGCCAATGTAATTTTCAGTATGAGGGATGCAAGACGATGACTCGAACACCAAGTACGTGTCTTCGTCAAGATATCCTGGGTATACTTTGCATGAAAACCGTATTGTTAGATCGCGATGGAAGTTGGGTACTGACAGTATAAACAGCGTTTGCAGGGGTCAATCCCCAAGCATGGTTGAATGCTAGGAGCGTGAAAACCCAGAATTTAGCGCATTATCGTCACCGGTACTGGTGCATGTTGTGACAATGGATGGTTTGACCTCGAGAACGATGTACCACTCCCTAGAAAGCGCTACACGTCTTTGATGCGAGCTTTGAGAATATGAGTTGATCGCAAAGAAATGGAGGAAGTGTTTTTCTTCCTAGGGGGACACTTGGTACGATCTCGTAGGGACCAAGGAATACTTTGTATGTGCCTGTTAGAGCATGACCTCCTGGCCAAACTTGCCTTCAACACGTTGACCCTGTATTTCGCTCGTCCATCTGGTTCGCTCACAACTAACCATGCAACTCTCCTTTGAGGTAAATTCCCCTGAGGATCAACCACAGGAAAACAACGACCTCGAGGTACACAGACCTCACTTTATCAATACGAGATCGGACTTATTCTAATACGCAGACACCCAGCGATGCCCAAGAGGACTGGGAGGACTTGTCAGATGTTGAGGAAGGCTCTCAGCGCGAAGTTATGAGCCCCAGCGCGAACGCTTCCCAAAGTGCGAGCACCGTCTCACAACGCAAGAAGCGACGGGTCCAAACAAAACGCACGTTCATCTCTTCTCCAACTACATCTGGGAGTCGTCCCGTCAAGGAACGCAAGAAAGCTCCTATAGTGGAGAGAGAGAAAATCCAGGAAGCCATCGCAGATGGTGCTCGTTTCACCGCGTCATATGCCTTTGACGTCCTTAAAGGCTCGGTCGAGAAGATGCGGAAACCGCTCTCGTGGTATCTCCTTACATGGATGCTTGCATGGTTGGCATCATGCATGACCCCTGCAATTCGGATGGCGACCTCTCCTTTGTGCGCTATCCCGGGAATATCGAAGAGCAGATTATGTGTCCCCATTCCACCAGCCCTTTCTGTGAACTTTGAGAAGCTCGTAGACATACAGGGCTCTACGTTTGAGCAACTGGCTGGGAGATCAGCAGGCAGCTCGCAACTATCCACCGAGGTTCTGAAGGCAGAAATGGCGACTCAGGATCTCTCGTTCCTGGTGCGTTACAGCGACATCAAGTCAAAAGACGATATTGCATATCAGCTTCGTACAATTTGTATGGATGCAAAGAAAACTAGCCGAGGCTTGAGTAAACTAAACGCAAGAGTGATTGGTGCCATTGATGAGTGCGTGCTTATACTTCTCTCCTTTTGATCGGGCAATATACTCACTCGTTGTGTAGAGTAATGGCACTGAATAATTACGCGATGGCTACTATTGAAGGTGCACATGAGAAGTCACCCTCGCGGCTACTTCAGGCCATTTCTCCAATCAAGCTAGGGCCTACCACTGAAGAAATAATCGCTACAGCATTCACACTTGCGATGGACGAATCGGAAGAGGCCATTAAAAAGCTCATACTTGAAGCTGAGATTTCATGGCAGAACCTTGAACAATTAGACGCGGACATCGGGACGCTGTATGAGATGATAACTCGAGAAGACAAACACACTACCGCTGAGAGAGATAAGCTCCTCGGCGAACTTTGGACGAGTTTGGGCGGCAACAAAAAGGCTGTGCAGGACTATGATGACCGCCTAGCGTTGCTCGATGGCCTCGGAGAGTATAGACAACAGGCTGCTGCGCATGTCAAGGCTGCACTGCGGGCGCTGTACACGATGAGCGATGATCTAGAGGTCCTGCGGGAGAGAGTGGCTGCTCCTGGCCTGCTTGAAGGCAGGTTACCGCTCCGCGTGCATATGGAGAGTATCCGGAGTGGACTGGAGAGGCTACAGCAAGGTCGAGCGATATCGCGAGAGTGAGCGGTAGCTGTGACGAGTAAATTTGTACAAGAGCCCACGAAATTGCCATGATGTCCAGATAGTCATCGTTGTTTGTAGCTCTCGGGAGTGGTTCGGGAATCGGAAGTCAGCCTCGCACATCACCAGCGTTAATGTCGTGGAAGGTCATGCACTCATGACCGATGGACGCAACCGCAGCATGTCAGTGCCATCGATTGGGACGAGGCAGTTCGACGGTGTGTGGAATCTTCGGGTAAACACATCTTATTGTGCTCGATAAAACAGGTAACACGTGAACACTCCGAGACAATTAGAATCTCACTGACGGCGTGCCTTTAGAAACATGACCGTGGGGGCTCTTCTTCCTGCCTTTACCACTCCCTTGCTTGGCCAGGCAGGATTCTGTACTTGATTCCTCTCGATTTTTGTTCCAGAGTGCCTCGTTTCGTCTGCTGCTAGTCGCAGCTCACCCCTAGGTATGCACATGTCCGCGCCTCGGCCATCATGATGGACCGAGAGCACCCTGACTCAAATTTACCCATGCAGGCCCTTTGCCTTTGTTTCTCAATCCCCTCGCCGGCACTCCTGCCATTCATAAGTGCTAGCAAACAGTAAGCTCATGCCCAAGTTTCATCGACGCCTAGGTCACTGATGTGGGGCTCGGTTGTCTCTGAGCAGCCTGTTTGACCATGCACGTCATTTTACCCGTATGTGTGGTATGAACTTTGCTGGTCTACCCTCTCATCTCTTGCACATTTTAGGGCACTGAGGGGACTCCAGATGGACCCGTCGCTTCAGGTGTCAGCGTTTCAACGTTCTTTTCACATGCTCTCCGCTCATCCGGACCCTAGGCTTGGAAGAGAGCCGTCTGCAGGCGTGCACCAAACAACT
Organism: Boletus rubropictus; assembly: GCA_038092695.1. Classification (NCBI taxonomy): domain Eukaryota; kingdom Fungi; phylum Basidiomycota; class Agaricomycetes; order Boletales; family Boletaceae; genus Boletus; species Boletus rubropictus. The sequence continues at coordinate 16,412 of JBBPQW010000374.1, forward strand.
TCCGTGTGGAGGTGCTTTATCCAGAAAAACATGGTAGGCTCCTCCACCCTTTATTCACTATCCACTACCATGGGGCTAATATCATCCCATAGGTAGCAGCTATAGTTATGGTTTCCGCATTTATCCTATCAAGGACGATAATATCTCGACAACCGTGCGTACGACCTCCGGTGGATCCATCGCTTCCATCAACGAGTATGATATATGGCGGGACTGGGAAGATTGTTTGATATTTCAAGACAATCTCGAGGTTGAGTACTATCGCGCAGCAAGGGAAAAGCGTACTCGTCTTGCCGCTGGCAAGGGTATCAAGAAAAACGGAGTTTATATTCACAGCGATCAAGCTGCCTCCTGGGAGTCTCTCCCTTTTGGCCCAAACCCTAATGATATCGCTCGTGATATACACGAGTATATACCAAAGCTCACGAAGAAGGGGACTCTCTTCCGTGTGAGCCAGGAATTGATTGACCAGCGATTTGCGGAACTCCAAGCGATGGTGCAGACCCTGTTTCAAGACGGCTTGCCAACCCTCATTAAAGAAATAGAAGCTACTCATACATTCACGGATTTTTTTGGCGTGTGGAGGCAGGATATTGATCTGGCGCGGAAGGCAGAATCTCCGAAGAAGCAGCCTACTCCCGACAGGCCCCGACCATCGTCGTGCTCGACCGGCATACCCTCCGCCTTCCCAGTTTCACTATCTTCGTTCTCTGTCAAGTCGTTATCTCCAACCAAAGGGAAAGCAGTAGAAAAGGAACAAATTCCCTTTCGGACTTCTGCTCACTCAGATTATTTGTCATCTTCGGAAGACTCTCCTGATCTCCCGAGACAGGGCAGACTGATGGACCGGACCCAGAAGATTCGCTCCATGAAGTCCAGAGCTTCATCCTCGGGGTCTCATTCTTCGTCCTCTTCGCCCTCGACACCTGTTACGACGCCCCGGCAACTTCCGCCCATTTCTCGACAGCCTGCCATCGCGTCGCAAGAGACTCCAATCAAGTTTGGACACAACCCCCACGCCCTCGAACGGGGTTCGCCTGTTCTGGAATCGCTCCCGGAAGATCGCGAACTCTCTTCCTCAGCAAAATCAGATTTAGATGAGGTTTGGGCGCGAGGACGGTCCGGATTTGTGGCTAGCAGGATGAATCGCAGTGCCAAGGTTTATGTCTCGGTTCCATCCAACTCTCCTCAGTTTTCTGAGCCATCGTGTAAGTGATTCCACTCCTTTTCAACTACGACATTTACCATCTTTCCAGCACGATCTTTGTCCCGGTACTCGACAACCTCTCTGACGACTCTGGGGGGGATTTCCTATCTGGATGAACTCGATGTGGATTATTGCTTGCCGAGTCCTACCCCAGAGCCTCGACGTCATCCAAGAGCTTCTGTATCCAGTTTGGCATCGATAGTGACCAATTCCTCTGTCGATGCTGTGATTCCACGGAGTGAAAGGCCTTCCAGGATATTGGCGAACAATGTGCAACGCCCACTCTCGCTTCCGGGGGAACCCCAGAGGGAGTACGAGCCATGGCCGGAAGACGATGCTCAATTTGAGGATCAGGAAGATATCCTTGATGCGTACTTCTGTGGTATGCGAGTGTGCTATTATGTCGTAGTGACATGGATGCTAAGGACTTGCCAGATCTGATCGTACCGCAACCTCAGACCCCAAATGGGTACCCCGAGACGCCGACCGTGGACGAGATGATGTATCAATGCTCACAGAAGCAATCCAGCACGACTGTCAGCTCGTATTCTCTGTACTCAGACCGTCGATCTTCCTTGGCGACTTCGGTATCAAGTGGATCAACGTCATCCAGTGGCAATTCCGCGTCACTCTCTGTCAAAGCCATGCATGAGAACAATATCGTTGTGCTCCGCCTGCCTCGCCACACCACGTTCAACGAACTGCGTCGAAAAATTTACGATAAATTCAACCAGACTGACAAGTCTACCATTTCTGAATCATTTGCCGTAGCACTCTGGGAACAGGTCCCCACCGAAATTGCAGATAGGGGGCGACCTCGCGCAGACTCGTTGTCATCTCTCGGATCCGCCAAAGCCAAGGGAGCTGTACTTTATTTCATAACCTCGCAGGATGAGTGGGATGATGTTATTGCAACCAACCGTGGCAAGATTTTTTTGCGGATTATCGGGAGCCGGGAGTGAAGCGATCCTCTTTTTTTTATCGCTTGCCTGCTCGCGCCTTTTCTTCATTCGTTCGTTTTCGTGGCACGGGCTATGGTTTCACGCTCCCTGCGGTCATAGATGGAATCATTTTTTGCATTGCGATATCCCCATTCTTTCTTTGAGCTTAATTTCTCACATATGCATATGTTGGGCACCATTATCATTCGTTCATGACCCTGTTTTTTTTTTTCGCGAACATTTCCCGATCCTCGTCTCTTCAGAGTTTGACATGTAGGCTACGTTTCATGGTATGATTACAATGGTTTTTGGTGACAAGAATGCAATTCTCTTTGACCCTTCATGCATCATGCGCCCACAGCTGTCTGGGGTGATAGTAGTGCCATGGCAGACGGCGCACCCGCCGACAACAGTGTTCGTGTCCAGTCTGGTAGCAGCATGTCTCTCGGCCTTTGTTCTCGCGACACGAGCGGTATAGATTCCATCGCGTCGTCGTCGTCGTCGTTTTGAGACGATAAGGCTTCGTCCCATTTTTCTCTTGTGACTTCTACACCGCCCGTTTTAAGCGCACTGCACGGAAAGAAAGGAGGGGTGGGGGGTCCGTGTTAGTGCGACGCAGAGACGAGGCGCGCGATGACTCACCCGGATAGCGATCCTCCTACCCAAGCTTTCGACGCAGGCGCAAATGCAGGTGCCTTGCCCGCGTTTGCAGTCGCATGCGGTGACGAGGATGAGGACGGTTGTGGTGTAGGGTTGTTGAGGATTGCGATGTGAGACACGAGCGGGCGGAGTGCAGCATAGCGATCGTATGCAGCTGGAAGTGGTCTTCCAGAACGCGTAGGCCCTTGGCGTGCTCGCGGCGCCGTCGATCCGATGGCATGCAGTAATTCGGCGTGAAGCCGGGGTATAAAACCTGGTAGCATCGCTGTACCGCCCGTGACGAGAATAGAGGATATGAGCGTCTTCCGGAGGTCAATCGGTACCTGTGGACTCAGCGTTTAAGAACGAATGCAATGTGCAACGAGGCAGAAAGGGGAAAACGACCTTGAGAAGCACTTCTAGCAGGACCCCTGAAACGCTGTATTCGTCAATGTCGCCACCTTTGAACAAAACTTCGGCTGCACGCTCGCGTATCCAACCTGGGATGATCAGAGTGCCTCTTCCCGTGCCCGACTGTTGTGACGTGGGTGGCACGACGCGGAGTTGGATATCCGTCGCGGTTGAATGCCTCATGTACATGTTGGCGAGCATCTGAAGATGGTCCTCTCTGCCACCCGATTCAGACTGTTGAGGGGGTGAGAGCGCTTCAAACTCGGACGAAGTCTGCTGCGAAGAGCTGATACTCTCCACCCCTTCCGATGCACGTGAGAATTCTGATTCCGACATGGCAGCGTCACTGGAGGAAGGGAGATCTGATTCTGAGGTGAGTGCGGGAGAGGAGAAACGCATCGAGTCACGGCTTATTTCGAGTGCGTTGCTTACGAAGCAACAACGGGTTTTGATGTCCTCGACGAGTGCGTCTGTCAGAATCGTGAGCCGGCCAATGGTGTAGTTCGAAGGTGAGGAAATAATGGTCGAGCAGCAAATATCTTCAGTACGCGTCGTTAGTATGAATAAATCTTTTCAAAGAAGTAACAAACGGGGAGTGCTGTGGATTCGAGGTGACCGCAATCGATAACAAGACCCGTGATACGACCGACAGAAAGGAGGGAGAGTAAATGGCTCGAGGCAAACGATACCGAGGGAACCTTGCTGGTTTTTGAAAAAGCTACCGAGACATGGGACAATTGAGCATACCTGCAGATTTCCGAACAAAACTTTGGCGAATATGTCTTTGATATGTAGTGGGAGCAACGGATGCTCGACGAGGATGACCTTGCGCGATTTGGGATCTGTAAGTAGTGACCTTGACCATGGTCAAATTAAGCAGGATTGAAAAGGTAGTAGCGCCCACTCGTGGAATACGGAACGCATGCAGCTTTCGACTTTAATTTCGAGCATCCTGTCTTCTTCGGCCCTCGCTAACGGATCGGTCGCACGACTCAAGCTCCACAAAGACTCAAAGTTGACGGTATCGGCGTAGAAGGTGTCTCTTGGCTTTCCCTCTCCACTGAAACCAACCCTCCAGATACGCGACCCCGGGTCGATCACGACGCGATCCTCGGTGCCATATAGGGAGTGCCTGCGAGTGGTGGAGTAATGTGGTGATGATTGCAGGACATGTGTGCCCGCAATACGGGTCGTTGTTGGTGTCGCTAGGGGGTTCGTTGAGCTCGAGCTGGCTCTTGGTGTAGACGGTACCATAGTCGCAGTGGGCGAACCCGTCCTATTACCTTGCTCCGCAATAGGGTACGGGCGAAAACCCAAATGTTAATAACCGGTTAATAACCTGGAGGGCCCACCTCGGGGATAAAAGGTAGTTATCAACCATCACGTGACTACGATAGCAAGCCCGCTCCGAGTCGAAGGTCAATCCTCTGTACTGTGTTGCAGACCCTGCAATATACCTGATTCTCGTTCCACGCCGCACGGAGTGCCCGCCACTACAACGCCTGGTCGTCACGTAGGTTTTTTTTAAATACCTTGCTCCCAGTCCCCAATCCATTGACCATGCTCAAGGACGCGGTGCAGCCTTTCAACATGCCTGAAGAGACACTTTCGAAGGACTTGGAAGGCACTGAGATACCTACCATAGTCCCACCAGCCATCTTCCCCCCCCAAAAAAAAAGCTCTCTGTGTCCGCTTTCATCGACTTTTGCCTACCTTCACATGCATCCACTGGGTCTGATCCTAATCAATACTTTCATATGCTTGCACCCGACATGACACCTTTGCCACACCCATAGTGTTGGATGCGCTCCGGACTCTTCCACTTCCCCCCCATCTGGTTATTCAGCAACTCTCTTTGCAGGCAACTCACGCTTGGCAAAACGGGAGCCGATCAGTTGTGTACGCGCACGCAAATGATCCTCGTCGGTGTCCCTTTCGGTTACTACCCTTCTGGCGAGTCATCTCCGAACTGCACACCATCCAGATGGGCTGGCGCACTGCACAGCGGTTCCTCTCACAGCTTACCCCCCATTATCATTTTCAGTACTCACATGTCAAGGCTCGCTTGGGCGGATAGGGTAGAGGTTGGGGGTCTCGGCGACTGGACTCAGGTCCAAGATCTAAGGCAATTTGCATCGCGAGAGTGGCTCAATGGTTCCCATCTCAATTTAATGCTCAGAGTGATGTTCAAGAGGTTCACAGTCATGGATGTCGGTGATAGCGTGCTGCGGCGCGCAGGTGCAGGCTCAAAATTTGGTCACGTGACCCATGCTAATAACTGCTAATAACCATGGGTCACAATGTGGGTGAGGTTTTTAACCAGTTATTAACAGCCTCTCGAGTTTTCGCCCGTACCCTACTCTGCAAGGTTTTACTGGTGGGGCAATGCATCTGACATGTGACGTTAAGTAACACGTGATTTGTCCTGCCCGTGACCCACTTTGCGACAGAGACTGCAGCGGCGGGGAGCAGCCGACAGAGAGTATATATTTATTTGGTCTGTTACAGTACACTTAATGTGCTTTATTGGTCCTATAGTAGGCGGATACCAAAAAAACTATAGACGTCATAATTTTTTTTTCTGTATTCCATTGTGTTTGCGTAAGTTGGTCCAGGTGTTGTAAATGGCGGTCCTCGTCAGCCAGCTCAGGCACTTGTGGGATGATGAAAAGCTTTTCGTCAAAGTCACGTAA
>JBBPQW010000375.1:0-22260 GCA_038092695.1 Boletus rubropictus
GGATATGACACCATGCGACTCACTCCACCAGGTCCGTCTGTGGTATTTATGCTCAAACATCTTCACCTTGCCGGCTGAGCTGTATCGTCTGAGAATATTATATGCCCCCCATGTGATCTTACGCGTCAGGGCGGATTTCATCCAGCGGGCGTGGTCGTGCTATGCCAAAACCATCCTAGCAGCAAGCAACACATGGATACTGACACACGAGCTCATACACATGTATGATCACTGCAAGTTCAACGTCGATTGGCACAACTTGCGACATCTCGCTTGTAGCGAAGTGAGTCGTGGAACTAGTTTTCTTTGTTGCGCCTGTTTTTGTCGCTAACCCTACTTTGCGCTGCAAAGATCCGCGCAAACAGTTTGAGTGGGGACCCCCGGTACGTGCGTGAACTCAGCCGGGGGCATGTTTCATTCACCAAACAACACCAGGTAACATCTACTATGCTCGCTATATCCGTTGTTGACGCCCCTCCTTTCAATCCCTTGATATGCGATCCCTTCACCGTTACATTTTTTTGATGGGTATACAGGCGTGTGTCCGTCGGAGAGCGATATTTTCTGTTCGAGTGAATCCAAAGTGTCCCGACGAAGCGATGGCGGCGGGTGCGGTGAATGAAGTTTGGGAGAGTCGCTTCAACGACACCCGACCGTTTGACCAAGTGCGTTTGTCGAGTTTCGTACGTGCGTCCGATAATGATGTCTCTTTCCGCACAGATCGATTAGGCCATTTTACTAATAATGGTCTCGAGGAAGATCCTCTACCTAGCAAGACTGGTCAACGTCTAGCCGTATTTATCTCATGGTGGTCGCCATTGCGCAGTCCTTGCATATGATTCTTGTTAGTAATGTATAGTAGAATACATTGAATCTTGGGTAGACATAGAGCTCTCGGAATGAGATTCATACCACTAATGGGGGAGCGAATGTGTGTATTGCCTACAAGAAGGATGGCGCCACCTTTTGGTCCGCCGAGCCAAGTAATGTGTCTATCGGAGATCGCAGTTGGTTGTGGAAACGCCTCGACTCGACGACAAGCCTGATACACACCGGTTTGAATCGTGGATCAGATGATAAACCCAACGGCCCAAACCGGTCCATAATGTTTTGCGGATATTCCTTCGAGGGCTGGCGTGGAATGTCACCCTCTTCCGTGGGGACCACAGACCCAATACGATAGACTGGGCCAGAAATATATGGTTGATTATCGCCAGCGACATGGCTGTCAGGCAGGGACTCACAAAGAAATAAACTCTTCGGGGACAAGGTGACACGGATGTCCACATCTGGAGTGTCAAATGAAACTCCCGCAAGGAACCGTCTGCGCAAGGTTGGTGACACGTTCTGGCCTGTCGGGTGTCGGGTCAGTGAAACCGGCACCAGCAGGTTGTACAAACCTGAGACGCTGAGCGTGCACCATCTGCACCGACGACGCTTTTCATGGTAATCACCTTGCCATCCTCGAACGCAATATCCACCAGTGTGCTCTTCATGCAAGGTCGGTGGAGGGCACGCCGAGGCTAGCCAGCTTTGTCTCGAGAAGTCATTTACTCTGGTTAGTACAGGTGTCGGGTTAGGGAAAGGTGAAGTCAAGACAGATCAAGGGACCGAGGCAGTCCTGAATTGGATTTGATCCATGACCACAGTAAAATGACACGATCGAAAGCGAGATCAAGGCACCGAGAGACCATCAACCATCAAGACCACCACGCGACACCACGACAAAATTCTGCATTTTCTTCCTTCCTCCCTTATTCTTCATCTCCACGAAAGCAAGTTGCGACAAATCACATCGTGAACTCATCAGTTTCCGTCATATCCCCCCTCAAAAATGCTAAATATTGCTCCCAAAGAAAACACAAATACCAATGTTAGTAGCACTACAGACAAGGTCATTCGACATTCACAAGAGAGAGAGAAAACGCACCTTCAACCCGACCAACCGTTCGTCGTCGATTATCACCCCCGAGTAATCGCCCCTGGCGTCCCTGCGCGCCTTACGATAGGGTAGCCCGCTCTTGACCACATCGACGAAGATGCTGTGCATGATGATTCAGGCAGGGTAGATGGCATGGGGTGGTTTGGCATAGGGACGAGTCTGCATCGTTATCGTTCCCCTCGTTCTTCTCTTTACTAGTACCCCGGTCAGCGTGATCGACGATGTTAGCGTCAGCATCGTCGAAAGCACCGCAGACATTAGAGTCGAGCACTTATAGCGTATTCTTACCCGCTTCCGACGTAGGCAGGACTCACTGCCCATGAATATATCTGTCCGCCCAAGGAAGAAAAGAAAGAAAGAAGGAGGGGTCAGTCCATCCCTGCAGACACGTGTGTTATATAGGGATGACAATCCACCTCAGCCACTGAAACATTCCAACATGGGGCGATATAGCTGTCCCCACTCCCTCCAAGGCACCACCATCGGCGTCGTCGTTGCGTCCCCCGTACCCATAGCCGCATTCGCAACGCCACTCCCCTTCAATGTGCAATCATGTACAAAAACACAGACCCTTGGACGCGTCCGAGGGTTGCCCAACGTGGACGGATGAATGTACTGGATCGCCAACATGTAAACTCGTTCCTCGTTCGACACTACAAAGGGTTTGTCGGGCAGACAGCTGGCAAGGAAGGGACCGGTGTGGGAGCCGATGCTGAGCACCCAGACTGAAGGGTAAATGGGCAGGAACTGCAAGGTGTGATTGAGGGACGAAATGGGGGTGAAGGAGTGATGTGGTTGGGCTTGATAGAGTAGTCAGAATCAGAGTTGGCGAAGGCGTCAGCGCGATCGCGGGTAAAGGTGAAAAGCCCGAGGGAACCCCCACTGTTGCTGACCGTAATAGAGAGCGCGCGACCCATGTACCAGGGAGGTGCCTATTGCTGCGATCCTGTCACGCACGGCGGCCACGTACACGTGTATGTTGTGGACCGATCAGTGGGATGGGGGTGTATAGTGAGACATACCAGGATTAGGTCTAATTCCATATCGTTATGCGAGGTCAGGTGGGATCAACGCAGTATATCATCTCCATGACGTCGTCGACTATCTGGACGAACGCGCTCGTGACGGGGTACGGGATGCGCCTGATTTGTCAGAAGCGTCCGAATATGCAACTCCAACGCGTCAGGATAGACGACCATGACTGGCCTGTTCAATCGTCGTCACCATCGCTCCACATGCCCCAAAAACAAAGAAAGGAGACACGTACAATTCAAGACCCTCCCTATCCCCCTTGAACAGCACCATCAAATCCTACGACAGATCCATCGCGAAATCGTGCGTCGAAATCCCCAAGTCGCCTTTCACCGTATGCCCTGCACCTTATCTTTCTGGAAGCCATGTCGCAGACATGGTTCGCGAGCCGAAAGCGTGGGGCCCTTCGAATGTCTCCACTTCCCCATCTCCAACGGCCGCGAGCCCATTCCCATTCCCGTGCACGTGCCCGTTCACGACTATAGGCCATCCATTCCACCCGAATCCAGCACCAACGCCAACTCTGACACCAGCACCGTCACCAGCACTGGCACCAGCAGCTCGACTCCTTCCCCTCCTCACCCTCGGCTGCATTTTACAAAATATCCCCCACGAATTCGTACGCACAAACGGTCCCAGCATCGGCATCGGCACCGTCACGCACCGCGTCCAGTCCAATGTTCTCCATGCTTTCCGTGGCTGACGGAGACGGGGGAGTCGATTGCCTACGGGGTTGTGCTACTTTGAGAGGGGGAATGAGATAGGGACGAATCCCACTGTCGATCATCCCATCTCGTACAAGCTCGATGCAATACTGCAGTTCGAGCGACCCATCGACGACGTCCCTCAGTAGCCAGCATACCTGAGAGTCGCAAAGAAATCCAGAGGCGTGTATGAAAGCGTTAGTCGTTTCCTACGCGTATGCCTTTCCTAATGATCATCATTCGTAGAGTGCAGAGTCTACATCCCGGACTAGGTCATCTGTGGACAAACAACCTGTGTGGCTGTGCGATTTACTAAGGGATGGCGTCTTTGCTGTTAGCAACGTTAACCGCGTGCTCCCGATTCTTCTCAAATTAGCCTTTGATCGCTATTATCTGCAATACACGACGGAGGAAAAGTGGCATTTCATTTGTGATGGAAAGGTGACACGGCCTCCCAGCGCTGGCACAAAGAAGATTTTGACCATTCTAGGACCGACGCATGGTGCCCATTACCTCGAGAGGGGTCACCTGACCTCGTCTGACATGTCTTTGGCTCTGGCCGTCACCATCGGAGAACGCACGCCCGAGCTGGAAGCTTGCATCACTTATCTTGCAAAATCTTTTACAGACGAGGAATATGAACGTGATTGTTTCCTAAGACAACTAGACTGGAGACTCGTCCCCACCATTCCCCGTACAAAGTCGTCTCAGACACCTTCCCTCCAAGTTTCCAAGTCCCAAGTCATCTGGCTGAAATGGTATTGGGACCTGGCGAGACTAAAGAAGGACCTCCCACCTGGCATGCTCGACATCACCGTACGAAACCGAAACTCTCTAATTCTCCTCCGCTTGTCCTGGATGGGCAACCCCCTTTTCTATTCTAGGGAGCACGGGTGGACGTTTAGGGTCCCGTGCGATGTTCAATTCGCCACTCGTGCGCAACCGCTCACATTTTCAGATCCTGCTGACCAAGTATTATGCGAGATGACGCAGAGAGAGGGCGAACACCGATTCTCCTTTTACAAGCTTCCGCACAAGGGCGGCGAGAGCGACAACGTCGGGAGTCCACTCTCCAAGACGTTTATGAAATACGCCCAAGACGGAACGTTGACGAGTCCCGGGGACGATGCCTAGGATACACTGGACATGAACGCTCAGTACAGTTACTGGATCAGCGCGCGACCGGATATTGAATCAGATGGTCGTGTGGCAGGACGAACAGGTCGATATTCAGTTTGCGCGGTCGTCAGACCATAAGTAGGGTAGGATTATTCCGCAGGTGATCACGATGGGTACAGTTACGCGTCGTGCGATCGAGAAGACGTGGTTGACAGCGAGCAATGCGAAGAAGAATCGTGTGGGGTCTGAGCTGAAGGCGATGGTTCACGTGCCGCCAGGGTATGCCATCGTTGGGGCCGACGTCGACTCGGAGGAGCTTTGGATATCAAGCTGCATAGGTGATGCGCAGTTTGGCCTGCATGGGGCCACTGCGATCGGTTGGATGACGCTCGAGGGTACCAAGGCTGCAGGGACGGACCTACTTTTCAAGACGGCGAGTATCTTGGGGATCTCACGCGATCAGGCAAAAGTGTTCAATTATTCGATCTACGGGGCGGGAATGAAACATGCCGTCCTACTTATCCTACAATCAAACGCAGCAATGCAGCCCGAGCACGCCAAAAAGTTGGCCGAAAATCACTACGCTTCGACCAAGGGCAAGAATACCCACCGACCGGATCTCTTTGGGCGGAAGTTTTGGTTCGGTGGGACGGAGAGTTTCGTATTCAACAAGTTGGAGAAAATCGCGCTGTCCGATCCACCGCAGACACCCGCGTTGGGGTGTGGAATCGCAGCAGCCCTCTCCAAGGCCAACCTGCCCGCCGAGTTTGGGGCAGATTACATGACATCGTGGATCAACTGGGTCGTTCAATCGTCTGGGGTAGACTATCTCCATCTCCTTCTTGTCGCGATGGACCATCTCACTCGGATGTACGACATTGACGCGCGCTTCCTGATCTCGGTGCACGACGAACTACGACATCTCGTTTCCGAGGCGGACAAGTACCGCGCCGCGTTGGCATTGCAAATCGCGAACGTTTGGACGCGGTGTTTGTTCGCGTTCAAGCTGGGCATGGATGATTTACCACAAGGCGTGGCGTTCTTTTCGGCGGTGGACATAGATCGGGTGTTGAGAAAGGAGGTGGACATGACATGCGAGACGCCATCGCACCCGCGGGCAATTCCTCCCGGGGAGAGCTTGGATATCGTGAAGACGCTGGAGCGGACTGGAGGGTCACTGTGGCGGGATGGGCGACAGATGGATGCAGGTGGGGAAATGGATGATGGTGGGGTGGGTATAGCGGAAGGCGATGAGGGATATCGACAACCCGATCGTTTGGTGCATAGGGCGAAGAGCGCCGCATTCTTGCGGGCCCAGGCGACGAACGAGTTTGCGGAGGTGAAGCATCTCGCACAGCAAGCGCAAAGATCACGGCCTACACGGAAAGGGAGGTAAGCGGAAAGGGAACCTACGGATCGGGCCCAAGGGCACGGGGGAAAGTTGGTCCGGATGCATACAAGAAAGTGGCCTAGGAGAGCACGACGTTGTTATGCATGAAGTCGCTCACCTCAGAGTATAGTATAACTTTCCGTGCTTGGTGTCTCCCCGTCTTGACAATAGTTACATGCACGTCGGTGTCATCTCGCACTGTACCTCATAGTGAGGGGTAGTGCATTTGGACAAAGTTTTCCGCCACAATACCTACGTTGGAGCGGCAAACTTTGTCCAAGTGCACTAATCCAAAACAGAACGGAAAACACACTGCAATGTGCTTCCATTTGCCGATGCAATTGCTCCTTGTGTTGTGTGGCGTGTCGGACCACACTAATCTGCGAAGAATCCGGAAACTCTCAGACAAGCCGCCTCTCAATGAACAGCATACAAATAGTGCCTTGATCTCCGACTGGGCTTCTTCATTTTCCCAAGTGAGTGAGTTTCAAGAAAAAGTCGAACCGTGTTGTTTTCTCCACCCATCATTCATAACGACAATCGCCAACGCCCACCACTTACACCATGTCTAGTTTACCTTTCCCTTCGGCAACGAAATGGGTGTGAAAGTGCCGAAGTAGATAAGCCGAAAAGTACGAAAGCGACTTTAAAGATGGAGGATCTACTTTGAAAGCAGCAATTTACTTTATGTGTGTGACCCCGAAAGTGTGTAAAGTGTGTGTAAAGTAAGTGTAGGATTCGTTGATGTAGTTCACTAGCTGTCCAGGCAATCCTGACGTTCATTGTACAACTGGTATCGTGTTTCGCTGGATGCCGCTCAGTTCGTTCATTGATTGACCCAGTTACCAGCTTCTTCTCACATCGCATCCATAAATGTGAGTAACATATTATCATCTGAGCAAAAAAGCTGACGTTTTCCTAGTGAGTCGACAGCAATGGCGATTCACGACGTTAATTGTAAGCACGTTTTTTACCTGGAATCGGGACTTGGGGCCCCAGCTGACTAAAAGCCTAGTCAAAGTTGGTGTTGGCGTTTTTCCGTCTTTGTACGTACTCATGATTTCTTCCATCAGTGCTTCATTGACCCAGATGAATTAGGTTGTGCGTCAGGTAAAGGAATTTTGAATTTCAAGCCCCTAAATGCCTATTAAATTCGTTCGTCCCCAACTTTCAGTTACAACAGCCGAGATGTGAGATATGTCCTCACATGGAAGACTGTAACCCTGAATGCAATATGCTAGGATACACATGAAAAATTTTACGGCATTCAAGGCCAAATTTCGAGTATGCTTGGCTGCCATGTACCGAGTGTTCCAAGCCTCACTATTTTGTTCTCGCAACAGTGGGTCTTCACCCTTGGCCTAGCCATGTCATGCCTCGTAGATATTTTGGTCACGGGATTCTTGACCCATTCGCTGAAGACTCTGCAGAGCGAGAAAAGGGCATCAACAAGGTAAGCATTTACTATCTCTGGTGATGTTGACTACCAAGCTAACGGGCCACAATCTGGACCGTGTCATTGGTGCGGTGGTCCTGTACACCTTTGAGACCAATCTGTTGACAAGGTAAGTCATTTTGTGTAGTGTTCCTCCCCGCTAAAGCGCTCCTCAAGTGCTGCAACGATCGTGTCAACGATTTGCGTACGTACCAAACTCTGCCGTCTTTCTGACGTTCTGACCATCGTCCAAGTGGCTCACAATGCCCAACAATCTTATTTTCATGGGTCTTCATTTCTTTATCAGCAAGTGTACGTGAATTTTTCATCATTTCAATTCTTGATCCTTCCCTGATGGGATCTTCGTAGTGTATGCAAACTCGTTGCTTGCCACGTGAGTTTCAAGTCTATTCGTCGTGTTATGGCGCACACCGATCGCCACCAGGCTAAACACACGTAAACAACTTCAACGTCAACGACAGCGTATAACCTCTGCAGACTTCCCTGCAGGGATACCCCGATTCTCTAGTATACCACGGAGAACGATGGATAAGTTCTTGGCGAGTCCGTCCTTTTGTTTTGCCGTGCGATCGATGTTGACCATTCGTTTGTTTGCGCAATGAGCCTCCTACCCCCACAAAGGTATGATGTGTCGGGAGCTTTTTTTTTTGTCGAGCTGTACTCATCCACGATCGCAAACCAGCTCGCAATCACCGTTGAGAAAACGATCGAGATTGAGGGCGACGGCTTCTCACCATCACAGAGCTCCAAACACGTATCGATTATTGAGCCCTAGCTTGAATGATTCTCATCGTTTCGACTCCATGTTGTGCATCACGTTCTGTCCTATCCGTGTGGTTCGTTTTAAGGACGCCAACCATGTTTGCATTCTCGTGTAACACTTTATTACGTCTCCGGCCCACATCTTGTTCAGATTATCTTACCCGCAATATGTACCCGCCTTTCGTGACCTCTTTCTCCTCTAGTCTCATCGCATTCGTTCCTGTCCTCCTGAATGGTCGTCCGCTCCGTTTTCTTTCCCTGTCTTCTCTTCCTTATATATGTTCTTCGCTGTACCAATTAAATAGCACGTATTGCCCACATTCTCGGTGACGATGAACTGTACTTGTGTCTAATTTGGTCATAAAATATAGATTTATAGTCTCGATCATCTTCGGCGTAGGTGTCCTCCAATAGCCTCACATGGCCTGTGGTAGCGTGATGTTGACGACTCTGATCTGCTCACACAGAAAGAGCTGTCTTCAAATAGTGCTGGCCAGTGATTACTCACGACTAAACGCGGTTCTAGCTCGTACATAATATATCACACTGGTGACAATGCGAGTGAGATGGTTTTGGCATCGTATCTAATCGTGGTGTATGGTAATGGTGAATAACTGAAAGGGCAGAAAAGTAGCTCAATTCAGTAGTCTTCAATATTCAACGGCTCCATGCACCCCATAGGTTGCCTATTCTGTCATCGAAACCTAGCTTTGGCCATTCTTTATAGATCAATGTGACAGAGGCAGGCTGGACAGTCACCAATGATCACGAGGGTGTGCTTGCTACCCCAGTATTTGTCGGTGAGCAGCATGTAAGACCGTAGGGGGGACACTGCAGTGAGCAAGAGCGATAACCAGCGTAGTTATCCACCAACACTCGCCAAAATTGGGCTAGTCCGATTCAAGAGCAACGCAATCGCCTCACCGTATTTAATTCTAAAACGGGTCGTCGTGGCAGTCGGTGATGTTAATCTTGTGAGCAATATAGCGCAAGGGAACTAATGGCAAGTCTTCAGGTGAGAGCACATATTTGATGGCCAACGCTTTTGTATGATGGTGATCCTAGGATCAGCTCGCAGAACGTGAAGCGCTCGTTCTCGTCAATATGGTCTTTAGATCAGAAACATCAAGTCACAAAAAATTGACAGAAAACGTCATCTGGAGAGGCCAATGTTGTTCTGCCCATACGTGCGACAGCTACACCAAAGGGTCCTCGCTGGCGCGGGTGCCAATGGCCCTCACCAGAAATTGACGATCTTTGTTACAGCGGTGGTGGTTCGCTACATTGAAATCAAGCCTGAGGTCTTTCGCTTGATCGCGATCATGCTGTAGCGTCGTACTTGAGAGTCGATTTCTGGACGTTCCGTGTGTAGGCACATCATGCACGGTCTTCTTCCGACAGGGTACATACTCAGGTCGCATCCATAAATGTTCACCTTGTCCATGGTCGTGTTACGTTTGATGTAGCCGAGGACATTTACATGCTGTGATAAACGCGCAAAGCGTTTCACCTTTGGAGAACCCCAGGGTATCCTTAGCCATACTCACAATGTGGCCCACAACGGTAAAGGTAAAATGACGAGTGCATGCGTGTAGCCTAGTCGCGAATGCGCGGAAGATTGATCGTGTTGGATACCGAAAGGGTGAGCGCATCTAGTCGCCGGCGTTTATGCCCAGAGAATAAGCGGCCCAAGGAGCGCAGAACTACGAGACAACGGAGCGGTGAACCGCGTAGAATATGCGGATATTATGGCGGGCCCGAATCGATCTGACGCGAGTCCAGAGTAATTGAGGGAGATAACACAAAAGGAACGGATGCTCGGAGCGCTGAAACTCGGCTTAGGTAAGCATTCGTTGGATGATGTAATCTTGTCACTCAACTTACCTAATCTTCTGGCTCTGCGAATGTGTTTGCTCCCGAACGACCATCATCGATTTATCGACGCTTTGCAATATGCCTATGCGCTATAGAAGCGGCTCGCCCCCTCGGCCACCATCTCCAGACCAGATGGAGCTCGCACACGCAGATGACTCCATCGTTCTCTCGGATCTCGTGCGCACAGGTGAAGCATCCAGGCTGCGGAGAAGAGGAGCCATGAGGCTTGACCACAATCTATTGAGCGCTCAGCGCAATGAAGGTGGTCGGGTGACACCCCAAACTGTCATCGTTGCAAGAACACCCTCATGGATCGAGCCTCCTAGCGACGACGACGAATCCACGCAAGCTTGGGAACAGGGTTATGAGCCATCCTCGCCCCGTCCACAGGGCAGACCCATCATACCCGGGCCAGAGACATACGGATACACGCTTTACTGCGGCGGGGAGGAGATTTCGTCGCCTTTGTTCGAACAAACGTCGCATTACACGCTGTCACCACTGCCGTCTTATCCCCCGGTGCCTTCGGGTAGTAGTTCCCATAGGCATGATGATCCTTTGCGGAAGACGAATGGTTGTGGGGCTGTGATTCACTTACGGGCTTCGCGTCGGGATGGCTCCAGTGTATGGGTTGGCAAAGATGAGGCAACATCTGCTGTCGTGCCGATGGACGCATCATATTTCGGGCGCCCTACAGTTGTCAGGATGATCCGCAGTGCGTGCGGATGTGTTCGGGAAGGCGTTGGTTGTGCAATATGGTAAGCTGTCCATCCGCTTCTCTCCCCGGTGCTTACGCTTTTGCAGCGGCAATACATTGGGCACCCGGTATAAACCTTGCCAAACTGCCGCGGACGGACTGTTCTCCCTTAACCGTGCCTTTCCGGTGCCTCTGTGTCCTCAGGGACCTAGGTACTGGCACGGGCGGCCTTCAATCCCAAGCTCGAGCACATCGCCTTCCTACATCTACACCTTTTTCGCTTCCAATGTCACCCGCGCATCGCAATTACCAGCTCCACGAGTTCCACCTCCGCCATCCTCGCGGGAGGAAAGTTTCCACACCGTTGATAACGACTTCGACATGAACTTTCTCGATCGGCTTGCTTCCGCATCACCACTCCCTATGATTGACGAAGACAGCAACATGCTTGAACAAAGCTCGCGTCTCCAAGTGGATCTCGAGTTTGACCCCGACGGGGCTCCCCTCACTTCTGATCCAGGCTCACCGGACAAGGCGAACGCGGAGTTGATGCTGCTCCCCGAGCGGTAATCTTGGCATTTGGGTATCATGACTTCTTCGGCGACTTTGTGTTGGTTCATCTTGTTAGCGACAATGGACGCGCATCTTGTGCATGTATCATCGACTCGCATTAGCGCAACTCCGCAATCCTCCCCAAGTTCTTCAAGTCTTCATGCTATCTCATGGATCTGTACCCTATATCTATTCACGATTTTTTGATTTCCATAATAGCTGCATAAATCTGATTATATGTAGTCCTGCAACTGAACGCAGACACTTTTTTGGGACAAAGGGCGCCTTTAGGGGGTGTTGAAGTTAGCTTGAAGACACCTTGCATCCGTATTCCCCGAACTACACGGAACGACGGCGATTTTTGTTACTGTAATTAAAATCAAAATTTAAAAAAAAACTCACCAAGCATACATAACCATAACTGCAGAACGTTTCTCATTGGTGTGCACGTCCCAATTACACCTCCCTCTTGAGTCGGTGCCTAAGGTGATGAGAACGGCACTCGTCCACGAGAGATTGTATCAGTGCAAGCATCACCACAGAGGTTCTATCGAACCGCCGAACGAGCTGCGCCGATGAGGAAAATTGAAAACGAATGAGTCAGTCAGGCGAGATCTACTTACCATGTTATACAGTCGTCATACAGTCGCATTGAAGGTCATGGGGCTGCACGAAAAATCCGAACGCACTGTAGATCGAGATCACCTGGTTGTCCTGCGAAAAATTGACTTGAAAGGGACGAGCAACTATATGATTAGTTTGTGTCTCGTCTGTCAGTCGGGTGATTAGCCCGTTGACGTACCCGACGTCTTGAACGCGCCCGAGGGTCAGTGGATGGAGCGAGACCACGCAGGGACAATCAGACAATGAACACCTACCCATTCCCGTAGTAATCACTGAGATCGCCATGATACTCATTCGACGCCCATTCCCTCAGGCGTGAACAGACCGCACCACGGGTCAACCACTTCATGCCGACCGTGTCGAATGGAGAGAGCGATATCAATTTTGCGTTTGGCGCCACAGCATTGATGCGATCAGCAATGATACCTCGGGTATGTATTCTCGCGTGGACGAAACCTGTGTGGCCTATTTGAGAAAAAGTAATCCCCTTGCGTCCAGACCTTGTCACTTCCCACCAGCAGCCCGGTTCCATGCTGAGTCGATTTCACGACCACTTTTTGAAGCCCGAATGAATGGAAGTATTTCTGCATTCACGAGACTCGCATATCGCACGAAATGCTCCGACCTGCGTCAAACGACCTTGACACAGCCAAGCCAAAGAAATGAGCACGAGTACGGTAAGAGATGAGCCCCCATGAGGGATAGGAAGGAAGGTAAAGACGTACAGCGTCGCCTCAAATGGAACTAGGACGTCGATCCCAACATATACTCATACTCGTTGACGAACGACCGTGAGCCGTGACGTTGCAGCTTTGTTCGACCGCCCACAGCTCGACAGTCAGACCTGTTCGGTTTCTCGAAGAGATGGGCCGAATCAAGGAAAGCCCTTACTAGATTTACCTGCTGGGTTCACGGTCAACGTTTTACACCCGTTGTCGACACGTACATCAGACGAGACGTGCATCGGCATCGGGCCATCACTGATTCATCTCAACGTGTGGACGTACGCACCTGAACGCCGCCGCCGGCACACGGTCGTGTTGATCAATAGATTGGCTCCAAGGAACACCACGAAGTGGGCGACAGTATGGACCTGTCGTGCCCACGCTCGGCCGATGCTTGGTTGTCGTGACTGCCCCTTCCAAGCCTAGAGGACAATTATAAGCGAGTCAAGTGCGTTCTTCATCATCCCAGGCTCAGGGCCGCTGTAAGTTTGCGGTCCCACGATGCCACAGGCGTTGAGTATGTCAAAAAGAAAATACCTGTGAAATAACCGCGGGAAGGGCGGCGAACTATTCGGATTACATGTTGGTATAATATCGTCCCCATCGACGTCGAGTTCGGTTCCAACAAGTTGCTCCTTGAAGTTTCTGTAAACCCTCCTGGCTCCCGTGGTGGCAAGCACCTCCCCTCAGAGAAATGTGGCCATTCGATCCCGTACGAGCCTCAAACAAAGCCGATATTCATCCCGCCCACGCCAAACGTCCCAGATCCCTCGTCAATTAGGAAGTATACAAAGAACAGCTACTCTACTTGCAAGTAAATAAAGCACGTGGTACATTCCGCTAAAAAGATTCCATCACGAAGGCAACGAAGGAGGCCTCCCCACCACTCCAGAAAACGCCCTCTCACTGCTCAGCGGCGCCAACCCCAACTTGGGATTCCCTTTCGGTTCTGCACCGTCCCCTTGTGATGACGGGAACGTCGCAGCCGTCTGAAACGACGAAAGATCAGGTTTGCTATCGAACACCCCTGCCACGATTTCGGTCAGTGGAAACAATCCCCCTTCTATACGTACAGTCATACCCCGGAGATGAGACTTACCCAGCTTGCGCAACCACCGTTGCCGCACTTGGTGGTACCCCCTTGATGGCAACGCCTTTTGCACCAAGTCCCATTTTTGCCCGTACTTGGCAACTGCCTACGTGCGTCCTTTCATCGACATTGCCCTTGCAGATGAGACAGAAAACATACCTGCGCGAGAAGGTCGTCCTCCTCCTTACTCCACTTGACGTACGGACTTCGTTGGCGCTTCGTCGGTGGCGCAGGCACCTCTTGCTCTATCACCCGAGTAAGCTCCTTGTTCTTGGCTACTGCAGTAGATGTTGTGGGTTCCGAGTTGGAACTCCCGTCGTTCTCGCCCCCAGATGGCATTGTCTCAGAGTGCTGCCGCGGTGACAACGCCACAATACACTCCTCCGATATCGACAGCGTCAGCAAATGCGCAGCATTCGGTTGTACAGTCGCCGCACGTGTACCATCCAATCCCTCTTCACCCATACCCCGGATACGAGAACCCTGTCTTGGAGTCACATCTGCTGAATCATCCACGTGCAAAGACGTGTCCAATAATCGGGGGCTGTTTGCACTATTGCTTGTTGAGAACTGATTTCCTTCAGGAACGGAGGTCGAATCGATCGCCTGACAGGATGAATTCGATATATCAGGTCTACTCGTCCCTCCACCTGGATCGACTGACGTTTCTGACGCAAACCCACAAGCTCGTGGGTGACTGGTGTGCGTAGCAACAGTCAAACTGTCCTCCAAGTCCGACCGAGGTGTCCCGGAATGAGACGTCGGTGACGTAGACGAAGTTGTGTCCACCTCGGGCTCTTTCCACCTCGACTTTGTCCTCTTTCGTGGTCTGGGAGCTGAACTAGAGGGCTCTTGTGGTTGTGCATCGGCTCTCACTTTCCCTTTGCCTTTCATCTGCGTCCGTGTTTGCGCTCGAGATGATGCAACAGACTGTTCTTGAGTGCTAAACGCCGCAGCTTGGTCTGCCAACACATCCAAAGCCGACTTAACCCTCCCCGCAGTCACTTCCCCACTTGCGTTCGCAGATGAGGCAGGCGCATTATCCGTGACTTGACTCGTGAATTTGTGTAGTGCGGTTAGTTTGTTGGTGCGTGCAATCTTTCTCCGCTTTGGGACGGGACTTCCAAGCATATCCTTGGATCGCGCATGATTTGTACCAGTCGTCTCACCAGGCGAGTCACCGATTACGTCCACCTCCTCGTCTTCGTCGGCTCCGACATCGATGTCTTCCTGCATCATTGAGCGAGCGGCACTTAATAGCGAGTCGAGAGGGGTTTGTGGGTTATTCGTCCTCGCATCCTGCTTTGGTTTCTGGGCAGATTGTTGTGCGGATGAGGTGACAGAAGGGGCCGTCGTTGACGAACTGGGAGTCTGTAATATATGGTGGGGATATGCAGGGATAAATAATGGGACTGTTTGCATCCCGGGCGTGGGTCGTGTCTGGCTATTCAAGTAAATGTATCCACCCTCGGGTGGGTACCCCAAGTGTGACATATTGCGTTTGGGTGTCTTCGGCGTAGTTGCGACCGCCGTCGTCGCTGACTCTTCCCGCCTGCGCCCTCGGTCCAGTTCCTCCAAGTGCCGTACCATTCCGGACACTATTCCGGTACGATACCTACCAATCTTACGGGCTGCTAAAAGGAGATGTTCTACTCTGGCATCGGCACTGAGACCTCGCGAGGTAGCCTTTTCAGAAGGTCGCCGTTTCATGAGGGGATGGGCGCTGTTGGGTGCTTCTGATCTGTGGGATTTGGCTCTCGGAGTTGCTTGAGAGTATGAGGTGTGTGATGGGGTGTCGAGGAAGTCTGTTGGGGCTTCATCTTCGCTGGCGCCGTGTTCTCCGTGTTCTGTGGCGGTTGGGTCCTTCTTTCGCCTCCGGGTGTATTGAGTCTTAGGATTCGGCGTAGGAGGGGGCATTGATGAACGTGATATCAGTGGCTGCATCAGTAATAGTGGTCTCAGTCGGGTTAGTTCGGATTCAAGCATTTGCAATCGAGATTGTGTTTCGTTAAGCTGTCAATCAGGTATGAGGATGATTAGACGTGCCAGATGGGGGAGAGGGTTCACCCGTTGGCGAAGGCCCTTGTTGTCCGTTTCAGTGGGATGAAGGTGTTCCAAGTCCTGTAGAAGCTATTAGACGTAACCCGAAGACCGACTGTGTCATCCATAACGAAGATGTCACCCCGTCAATGAAACTGGTGGCCAATGACTGAAATGCAGGCAACGAAAAGGCGACTGACCTCGTCTCGCTCTGTATTGTACCTGTTCTTAGCTTGCTGAGCAAGCAAGGCCTCAGCCATCCTGGCCCAACCATCCTTCTCTGAGTTCCAGCGCAGACGCTGCTCTTCGGCTTGATGTAGCAGTAGATCTCGCTGTTGAATCAAAGCGGATATCACTTCTGCCTGTCTGAGGAGCTGATCCGTGTCTGGTGTAACCACGGCGGTGAGTCTGAGGACCTACGGAAAGGCGCCCAAGTTGTATACAGGAGGTAACGATAACGCGAATTACGCGCACCATTTCGGCAAGCTCCCTTTCTCGCGGGGAGAGCTGAGCGTCTGATTTGTCAATGTTTGACATCTCCACGACCTTTCTACGAATCTGGGTGATATCGAATTCGGGCAGGAGCTCGGGGGAGGCGCTCTTAGTACGTGGGGGCATCTCCGAGTCATCCTGGAGGGATCGTGGTGCTGGGGAAGGGGACATGAGATGGACGAGGTCATCGAGAGCGAGTGGGGGGTAGTCCTGGTTCATGCTCTCGACGTGGTCCGCGGTTGACCCCGCAATAACGGAGGGGCGAAATCAAAAAGCCAAACAGCCAGCCCAGAGCCAAATAACGCCAACTGGAACGCGCGAACGAGATCACGTGACAAGGGTCTTCTCATAAGAGGTCACGTGACTGTCGACTGTGCCGCAGGGGGTTTCTACTGTACCACCACATATCATAAGACGTCATGTCGGCAATGCGACAGCTGGTCTTCTTCCTTTTGGCCCTTCCCCCGCTCTTTCTTAGCGTCTACATCGTCGCTGGATTCCCATACCCACCCAATCCCCCTATTATCTATCCCTCCCTCGCGAGTCTTCCGCTCTCCTGCCCATCCTGGTCAGTCTATCCAGATAGTTATTACCAAGGCGGACATTATGTGACGTTCCCCTATGGCCGAGTGAGTCTCCAATCCACTCAATTCTGTGGGAGGCAGCTGACGCCCACCCAGACACGATACTGGCTCATTGGACCAGAGGATGGCCCTCGGGTTCGGATATTTAGACATCTTGCTATGCCATCCTTCTCACAACTTTGTCCTACAGATGGTCCTCATCCACGGTCTGTCCACCCCAGCCATCATTTGGAAGGACGTGGCACCTGTCCTTGCCTCGCGTGGCTATCGCGTCCTCCTTTATGGTAACGCCGGTTGAACACACTCCATCCCTTACTTGACCACCCGCCCAGATCTTTACGGTCGTGGCTACTCCGATGCCCCGGATGTCACCTACGAAGTCTCCCTTTACACGACCCAGCTCGCCCTCCTCATGCAGCACGTCAAGTGGGATGACGCGTATGTCGTTGGTCTTTCAATGGTACGTATTCAGTTGGTTGTATGGAATAAGGAGCGATTGCAGCGATCTAGGGCGGCGGCATTGCCACCGCGTTTGCGGTCCAGTTCCCTCACTTAGTCAATGGCAAGGTCGCCCTCGTTGCGTCCGGAGGCATAATCGAGGTACGCATCCCCTATCATTCTTCAATCATCAGGTCTGTAATGCCCTCAGCAGTCAGCCGATCTTTCACGCACCGCAAAGTTCATGTCATCACCGATTGTACAGAGTGTTTCATCTCTTCCTCCGTTCCAGGTATACACGATCTTCGCCGTATCACCTAATGATTGCTCATGGTGAGCAGCACTATATGCGTCTCCTCGCCAATGGTTCCAGCACTTCAGACCCCACGACCGTCAATCCCCTCCAAGAGGTGAGAGCGTTTTCCGCTGGTATGACATGATCCTCAAGCCCAGCCAGATCGTTCGACTACAATCCGCACATCTTCCACACTTTAATGCCGCCGTTGCATCCTCTCTACGGGAAGGCCCTATCCGTGGCCTCGCATATGCGTTTAGCGCGCTTTCCAATTCTTCCAATGAAATCCTCCTCATCCATGCATGTTCTTTCCCGTAGTCCTGGCTCATCCCATGCTCATTTCCCGCAGGGCACGGCGGACAAGACTGTTCCATACAAATACACATCCAAGATCCAAGCTCTCGTCCCCCAAGCCAAGTTGGTCACGATCATGGACGGAGGCCACGATATCACAGTCACACATGCCAAAGAAGTGAACGCTGCACTTCTTCAATTTCTCTCCGGAGATCATCCTCTCTGACTTGGCTGTCAAGTATAACGTCCATGATGCCACATACTATACTTCTCCCCTTGGTCTTATCGAATCTCGGTACTTCTCTGGGTTCGCATTTCACGTGTCGTACTCCCATGTATCCTTCAATCTGTTGTCGCTTTCTACTGTCACCTTAGTGGACAATGTTGTAGGCTTTGTTTTTCGTACGCCAATGTGACGAGACTACTTGATCAGGTCTATCATCATTAATCGTTGATCTACCTCTGCATGGCAAGCCTGTTCATGCGAGGACCATGAGCTATCTATTTCTTGTTCGTGTTGTGCATCAGCACCTAGTTTCTCAAAATTAAATCAATATCCGTAGTATGTCCAAGAGATATGTGAACGTTCACGGGCGCGGCAAGAGAATGTAGGGTAACGTAGCAAAGATATGATGTGGTAGAAAGGTCTGGCAACTGCTGACTTAGTATTCTTACTCCCCACCATGTTCCGCTCACCTGAAGGAGGTCATGCCACTTGGAGACATAATCGCAACAGAACGAGCAAAGCAAGCAATGGGCCAAAAAAAAAAGCAGTGTCAGACCGCTTATTCCATCCCATCTCGTTCCACATACCACCCGAAAGAGCACGACCGTAAACCATCTAAACGCACTTCGATATAACCCACGATATCCATCAATCGTTTCTCACAGGGACTCACTGCGCATACTATCACAGCAACTTGCTCAACACCATTGACCACCAAGAACGATACAAAACAGTCCAGCCCTCCTCATCGATAATCCCTTTTACGCAGTCGATCAGGCCGACGTAGGGTCCTTGCTGGGTCCTCATGCTGTCATATATGAATTCAGCGTAACTCCTGACCAAAGCCCCGAGGACGCACCCGATAACGTCCTCATCAATTCCAACATATTCGACTGCCTCGTCTGCGTCACCTTCCTCTTCCTGTGAAACCGAGTTAAGTTCAGGGGCGGCATGATTTCGTTGTATAATGAGCCTAGTGGCAATAACTTCGAGAGGGGTAAGGACAACCACGTTAGCCAGTGCAAGGACAAAGAATTTAGCCAGTATGATCGCAGAGATGTCGCTGAAAGCTATGCTACGCCAGCCAAGCTCAGGGAGGAGCAAGCGTCGGGCAGTCTGCCAGAGAACACTATATACGATATAGCAGATCTGTGCTGTAAGAAGGCCTGGTGTTAGGTACAGGATCCACGGATGCCGACGTTCGGTAGGGGTCAACAAAATACGGAGAGAATAGATAACATCAAAGTAAGGTAGCTTGTGTGGCGTGGTTATTGCTCTGCCATACCATGAGCCTGTGCAATCTGAGGGGTCGAGGCTGACAGGAGTAAGTCTCACCGAATAGTTATAATTCTCTGAGGCAAAATTATCATGTCGAACATGCTGTATACGAGCCCTCTCAGGACATTGTTTAATGAAGCCCAATGGCGAAGGTAG
Source organism: Boletus rubropictus (assembly GCA_038092695.1). Lineage (NCBI taxonomy): Eukaryota > Fungi > Basidiomycota > Agaricomycetes > Boletales > Boletaceae > Boletus > Boletus rubropictus. Next base: position 19,772 of record JBBPQW010000375.1, read on the forward strand.
CTGTTGGTTGAGAAGAGCGACAGAGGTAGAAAGATAATGGAGATTAGCAAGAGATTAGGCACTGATATACTGTCAGTATTTCCCTGCAAGTTCGTCGGGAACTAAACACACTCAATCCTTTATACAATCCTGGCCATCCCTGTTGGTGTTTTAAAAGGACAGGTTTCACGGTGAACGTATATCAAAGCAGGGTAGAAAACCACACCTCTATTTTGTGCGCCCTCATCAACATGGCAATGAAGGAGGGGATAACTGGGCCAGCATGTGGTTGTACACCGCCCTCTGGGTCGAGTTGGAGACCCTTGGGGCTGTAGTGGGCCCTAAACCTGACAAGCACGCCAGCAAGTGGTGTCGCGATTACTAGCGATATCGCAAGCTTCCCCACGGCCCAAAGGATGTTGACGAAGGAGAGCATGTTGTCTAAACCTGACAGGAAGCGGGCGATGTGAGATACAGCCAGCCATGCCCGTGGCTGACTCGACACTGCTGTTGCCCTGATTATGGAAAGCCGGACTCCATTTGGCAATCTGCGAAGTGATTTGGAGCTGCGGCACAGTGGCGAAAAGGACAGCGTGAGCAACACCACTGGGAGTGGTTGTCAAGCGCTAAGACACGCCTACGATTCGTGCTGTGATGGGCCAACTAGACATGGCTTCGCGAACGGAGCCGGTTATAAAGAAATCATTTTAGAGAGCTTCTATCATATATGACGAGCCAGCCAAAATGTAGCAATAAACGCGGAAGGCTTTATAAAGCGAAATGCGAGACATGGGGATATCCAATGTGTCAATATGGTCATGTAAACTATAAAACGTCCAGTAAGCGTACATTGTCGAAAATTTCATCCAAGGATACGTTCTCCCGAATCTGCACAGTAATCAAGCTATCTGACGCAACGCGTTTGTACCCCACCTTGCGCCCCTTTGTCGATTTCAGAGTGAATAAGAGTGCACCGAATGGCTGCCGGAGACGGGCAACGAGCCGCAACGCCCGCGTTTCCTTATCCAACGGCAGCGTATCTATACGAGTACGGGTAGTGGGTGATTGAGGTTCAGAAGGCCCAAACGAATCGTCTTCGTCCTCCTCGTCAGATGTGTCTTCATCATCTGTGGTCCATGAGGGTGGCTCCGTAGGATCGCCTTCCGTTTCACCCTCAGAAATGTCATCGTCCTCCCCGTCCGACGAGGACAGCTCGTCGACGACGTCCTCCCCAAACACACCACTCTGCATCTCCTCGCGATCAAGTAGGGTATCCAGCCACGGGTGAACAAGATACAAAGACTTCAGACGAGACAAGTCCTGTTTCGTCCTGATCTCCACCATCCCGAATGCAGGTACATCCTCACGATACAAACCCTTCCGGTTGGGTGAAGGAGATGGAATGTTGAAAGCGAAGCACGGAAGTTTCATCCGACTCGCCGCAAACCAAGGCGGCGAAAGATCGTTGAGGCGATCGTATAGCTTCACAGCCGAGTCGAGATCGATTGATGACGTGCGCAACCCAGCGACAATTCTATCCAGCTCGTTGTCTTCAATGAACAATGGGAGATGTGATGTTGCCGGCTTGCTGAAAACATTGATGTGAGTAGGCAAGCAACTGTTGTAGCTGCTCGACTGCCCAGTCCATGCGAGGATACTCGTGTCTCCGGATCCGGCGAGGACGTGTGCCAATAGACGCCCCAGTGCACTCTCCCCTTCACCATATATTACTGGAATACCAGTCACCGAGAATATGCCAAGCAATGAATACGCGACATCCTCCACAAGCGTCGTCTGCCGCGCTGAAGCGAGGCGCAGCTTCTCCCGTATGCTGTTCAATCCTGGACGAAGTGCCGTTAATTGCTCCGACGAAATGCCAACTGCCTGTGCCATCTCCGAAATGATCTCCAGTGTTTCCTTGTGGTTGAAGATCTCTAGGTTGAGATACGGTGTCCAGTCCTCCGTATAGAATTGGATTACTTTGGCGGCAACATATTCCTGGAACGTCCATGCCCGAGTGTTCCAAACACTTTTCATGAGAGCACCGAGTTTTGCTAGAGAGTGAACACCTCGGAGGAACACAATCATCAAAGCCGATCCTCGATACCATTTGAACATGGCTACCAACGCCTCCTGGAGCACGAAATGATCCTGCTTATTGATGCAGCACGTGTCACTCCATGCCCAATTGAATCCGGCATCCTGAGCGATCTTGCAAAACATTTTCAACTTGTCGTGAGTCGGAGATTGATCCAGGTCATACACCGATATATGGATGATCTGGTGGAACAGTGGCTCGTTCTCTTCCCACCTGTGCGATAGCACCACATAACGGAAGTACCGTCTTACAATACGCTTGATCCGTCCGCGGTCAATGCGTGTCGTCATCGATAATACGAGCTCGTTAATTATTGGCAAGGATTCGAACGCAGACATCTGCTCAGCTTTGTCGTAAAGACGGCCAGTGGATGTATTGATGAGTATGCGTGGAGAATGACGTATTGTGCGTT
>JBBPQW010000376.1:0-22173 GCA_038092695.1 Boletus rubropictus
GGTCTAATTCGTCCCAACTTTAAGTTTTCCTCGAGGAAGGCGTCGAGTTCCTTTTGTTCACCTGGTCCGAGGGGATACGTCTTACAATCAATTGTATGATCTCCTGGAAGGAGTTCGATCGCGTGATTCCATGGGCGTCGAGGTGGTAACTCGTCGAATGACTCTTTCGCAAATATGTCAGCGAAGTCGTGGATATAGCTTGGTGCAGCTTCCTCAAAGGTCTTCTTTTTCTTGGTCGCATACTCCTTAGCAGCGATCTCAGTGGCAGTGTTTCGCAAATACCACTCCAGATCTAGCTGGAACAATTGTTCGCCTTCGGAGTACTTGACCTCCATCTCGTCATCGTCATCCTCGTCTTTTTTGAGAGCAGGCATGTGGTCGTTTTCACACCTGAACTCAATTCGTCCGGTTGGCCAATCCACTTTAGGATTATGGAGGCACAACCAGTCATAACTGAGGAAGATTGGGTTTGCCATCAACGTCGTCACAGCTAGGGCAATTCTTTTGCTATGGTCTGAGATTTTGAGTTCCACTACTGTGAATTCAGTAATGCTCCCTCCTTCGTTTAGCGACCCATCAGCATTGTATACTTGAATGGGACAGGGGAGTTTAGTGGTTCTCAAGCCGTTCTCTTTGACGAATGTAGCATCGATTGACGATCCGGTGCATCCTGAGTCAATCAGAGCCTTACACTCCAGAGTCACACCATCGTCTTTGTGGATCGTGGTGGGGACCTCAAGAGAGTTTTGGGCCCTTCGTCGCTCGGACGCTCTTTTGAACCGTGGTTTCTTCTGTAGGTCGCGAAGCATCCAGTAGGACTCTTCTTCGGTCATATTCCGAAGGTGTGTAAGCAGATCTCGATTGACTTCCAGTCTTTGCTCATTATGAACGAAGGACTGAAGGTGTTCAAGCGCGCGTTTTTGGTCTGTTCCTAACGCTTGACATCTAATCCACCTGACTGACCAGGGATCTACTGTGTTTAGCCAGGACTGGTGTTTACTCGTTCAGATGCCTGTACTTCCGAAGCCTTTGTCGTTTCGCTCGGTTGAACCTTCAAACCGGCTAACTTCAATGACATTTGGTCTTTGGATTTTCTCGACGATAAGTTGGGCAACTCGGTCTTTAGTATTGACCTTGAAGTCTTTATCCAAATGGTTAAAGAGTAGGATTTTTATCTCCCCCCTATAATCCGAGTCGATTACACCAGCTCCGACGGCTATCGAATTTTTGACTGCCAAGCCAGATCGTGGTGCAATATGACCATAGTGTCCTGGTTCAACCGACACATGAGTCTTCGTGGAGATTAAAGCCTGTTCATGGGCAGGGACTGTCACTTCTTCTGCTGCGTACAGATCTAACCCAGCCGCACCTGGGGATCCTCGCAATGGAAGTGGAATCGTCCGGTCATCTCTGACCACTTCTAGGAAGCCTTGAGAATTAGCCTTAGCCACTGTTTCCTCAACACAAGTGCTAGGCAAGTCGAGATTTCTATCCCTCGTGAGAAGTTGCATGGGCAAGAGTGGGTCGTTAGCCTTTTTCTTCTCAATTCGGGGAAATACTGTACGACCATCAGGAAATTCAATCTGAGGTCAGGTCATGATGTCTTTAACAGGGGTGTTCTCCTTTGCCACCTGTTTCTTGGACTTGCTGTCTTTATTTTGAGTGGCGCGTACGACCACTGTCTTGCCAGAGTCGTACTCGATCCTGGATATGCCAATCGGATCATCAATCTCACGGCCCTTGGCCTCTTTTATGGTCGAGGTGGGTGGCTTTTTCTCGCTTTTTGACTTGGTAGAGCGGACAACTACCGTCTTGCCAGAGGGGTACTCAATTCGAGACACACCAATCTGGTCTTCAACCTCTTCACTTGATTCGTAAAGTGACAAGACGCTATATCTATTCGAGCTATTTCTAGATACAGGCTTGGAGGTGACTACTGTTACTGCAGGTTTCTTTGCGTGGTCCCTGCATGGCCACATCTTTCCGCACTTTACACACTCGATTCGAGGGCCCAAAGACTCGAACGAGGTGGAGGAGACGGATCTCTCCTTCTTAGCCTTGGTAACTTTTGGTGCTCTGCGCTCTGCAGCAGGCGGCCTGATGTCGACCTTGGCGATTCTGGACTGTTTGGGTACTGCCCAGTCCGATGCAGTTGTGATTCTCGCAGGTGTTTCGAGAACCCTTGAGAGAGTGGACAAAGTGTCGCTCTCTGGGACGGGGATCTCTACTTCTCCTGGAGAAGTATTAGGGGAGTTTTTGAAGGTGGCACTGGAGGCAAAGAAAGCAGCCATTTCACTTGAAGAGAGCGTGCCTGTTGCTGCATATATTCCGACCTCTGGTACTGGGGATTCGGGGGTTTCTAAAGAAGCACATGACGGCGCTGTGAAGTAGTCTTCGACAGATGTAGCTGATTGCTCGTCGTCAGACTCGATGGAGGAAGAGGCAGAGGTATCTACTGCCTGAATGAAAGTTGAGGACGTGAGTGGTAAATCATTATCCATGATGTCGTCCCAGGTATCGCCTAGGATGGGCGCGCAAGCCTCTTTATGAGCGCGGTTGCGAGTGCGCTTGGAGTTGGGGTTTTGATATCGCAGGACTGCTGCATCGATAGAAGTTTCGTCCAAAGTGGACGCGGAGGATTGGCTAGTGTATGTCCTACGGCCAGAGGGAAGGATTATAACGGCCATTTTGTTTAAGCTGACGGCAAGGCAGCTGAGTCGGGCTGTATAGAAAGGGACGCGATGACCAAGTAACACTAATGCATCTCAAGTCCGATAGTGGAGGGAAGGGAACGCAATACCCGAGCACCTAGAGTCTTATTCTGACTCCTCTAGGTCAAGGTTGAAAGCGGGAAAGGGAAGGAGAAAGACTCGATCTTCGTCGACAGTCTCCAAATATTCTTCTCACCACTTGAGGAGTAGAAGGCGACCATGGAACAGTACTTTTATAGACGAAAGTACAGGAAACTTGGGTAGACGTGCTAAGGCGGTGTCGTACTACCGAATAATGCTCGATAATGCGCCAAGTCTTAACCAAAATGGACTTGGAACAAGGGTGCCTAGGTGCACAACTTTAGGAAGGAGGCACGCTGTGCAATGGTGGCAGCTCCCCTCTCAACCAAGTAACGGTGGTTTACCACTGTACGTCAAGTGTACAGGCGCTGACTGGCTGTACACGATGGTCCACGCGAGCTCAACGTCCGAAGAGGAATGGGAGCTTGGAAAGTGGGGATGACTTTGTGCGAAGAGCACTAGGTTGGAAGATGGCGAGAACGGATGGAAACTTATCGTTTAGCCTAACCGGCTATGGAGAGGGACTATCTCCTGAGTAAGGACCAGGGATAGGCGAAGGTTGGGTGTGTGGGCTTGACAGCACCAGGATACTAGCGTCGGCCTAAAGTAGGTGAGCTAGGCGAAAGTAGCGGCAGGTTTGAGAGGGCGATGCAAAGTGCACCGTCGCACTCTAGGGTTGTGAGTGGGAGCGAAGGGCTCGACCAGCTCTCGAAGTGATAATGTGAAAAGCTGAGGTGGTAAGCTGGTCGCCGTGAATGACAGCGAGCAGTAAGGATACGCTTGGTATTATATCAGGATCACACTCAAAGTGAATGCGCCTTAAAGATAATGAATACCAAGCATGAGAAAACTACACTATACACTACCAACTACTTATATACTACATGAGGGATGCGCTTGGGCCAACTGAGGGCCAGCTATGGAACGGCCTAGATTACTATGACATCATAGGTCCCTTAGCCCTAGTGGCTATGTGATAAGATAAGATAAGAGAAAACTATGGTACAAGTATCGTGAAAGGAAAAGGAAATAAGAGTTCTGACAAGTAGAGAGTATGCACCAAGGGTCTCATTGACGATCAACCTCATGCCAACAGAGAGTTCACAGCAAGAGTGAATTGCATAGAACTAGCTTATAGTACAGGATGTGAGTGGACACTATTTATATGAAGGGGATCCATGCATGGACCATGGAATACAATGGAAGGTAAGAGACCATTCCATGAAAGGGAAAGAGTGTTCCAAATAAAGAGGAGACAATAAGGGTTCTATGGAACATTCTAGAAAGGGAAGGAACATTCCATTTGAAACTATGGATGAGAGAAGGAAAGGTCAACACAAGTAGAGATATTGGGCTCACTAGGACGACCCAAGGGAAAGAAGGTGCAAAGAAAAGAAATGGACTCTGAATACTGCCCTACCATAACAGATGGCATAATGCAAATTGGTAGGAGAAAGCTTGGATGGGCGACCTCCAACAGACTTCTGAAGCTCAGAACACTCTTTGGAGCAAAGCCTGGATATGGTAGAGGCATGGAAACCAGTGGTGGAGGCAATAGAATGAGCTGACTGGCCAGCATCAAGCATAGAGAGAATGGTGTTTTTCAGAGTAGAAGAAATGCATCTTATGATGATGTGGTTGGGAATGAAGAAGTGTGTGAACTATTTCAAACTCAGACATAATATTTATATGTGCACCTTTTTTTGTATGACCAAACATTGCCACTTATGATGGTATTTCAACAAGATTCCACATTCTCTACCAATAGGTGCAAAACTGTTGCAATGGTATTTCTGTTTTGAAATAAACATAACTCCACAGCCTCTGAGCCAAATCACATGATCCAGAGGCCAGATTGTAGCCAAAAGTGTGTACTCTGTTTGTCCCCACCAAAGCTAAGTGGAACTCTCACGGGTGTTTGTGGTGCACTGCGCACACCACATCAGGGTTAGGCATTGCAATGGTTTTGGAGGTCACTGTATTTACAAATGTGTTAACAGCTCCAGAGTTGATGAGCATGCAAATAGACCTTGTATGCTCCATTGTGTCACTCTGGTATGTCATCAAGACATTTATGGTAAAATCTCCACCATGAGCCAATGTCAAACCTGTAGAGATTTTGTTAATATTAAGAGACAACGAGAAAGGCTTAATAATCAGAGAATTGAGCACACTATGTTTAGAGTCAGGTGCCAAGCTCCAAAGAGACCCCCTAGCTGACTATGAACCACCTTTTAATTTAGTCAGCACCTGGCTAACCATAACTATCAGAAAGTCCTATTCCATACATGGCACCAAAGAAAGTTCCTCCTGTGTTTTCTCATCTGCCTGAGGTGGCCCCATACCATTCCTGTTGGCCAGACCTCCATTATGCAGTTGGGGCAGTGGGTCTATAATTGATCCAAAGGAACGCTCCTCCTCAGGCTGGCCTACAGGGCTTTCACCCATGAGACCATACTCCAATTTGGAATGATGCACTAAAACCCATCCTGTCTTTAACTTCAATCTGCTACCTGTCATTGGCATTTTACTGGCTCCATTTGGACGTGAAACTGATGCTGTATAAGAAACAGAACTACTAATAACTGACTCACTGCTATTAATGCAGTCCTGATTTACAAGTACTGAAAAACAAGATTATAATGAAGTGTCAAATCTGAGTAACCAATCAAAAACTATTTTTTCCTTTTTCTCTTTTTCTACTTTTTCTTATTTTTGTCCAGCTTACTAAGTGACACCCTACTGTCACCTAGTTGCTTCCTTTTAAAGCCTTCATGGCCTTGGCCTTTGCTTTGAACATGAACACATCCAGCCAGTAGGCCCTGGCTTCTTCACCCATATATGCAGTATGGACCAAGGCACTGGGCAATGCCTCAGATTTCCCCACTTGTTGCTGACTAGAGGCTTGTGCCTCAGGAGAAACCACTTCCCAGACTTCTTCATACTGGTTCAAGTCCTCATTGAAGACCCAAACTGACTGCATTCTTGAAGCCCTAGCCTGGACTTTGCCTTGTTGCACCTGATCAGGGGAGTGCCTCCTGTTGAGGTTTTGGGGACAGTCCCACTTCAAATGTCCCAGCTTCCCATAGCCATAACAAGTCCATTTTTTCCTGCAGTGCAGTAACCATGTCAACCTGCATAGGCACTTCTTAGCCTGGTTGAGTACCTGTCAGCATAAACTGAAGGCCTGGGTTATTTGGGCATTGGGGTATCCATGGACCTGTTGTGCATTAGGCAGCCCATGCCCAAAATTGATGCTGCATTCTATGGCCACTGATTTAAAACTTCAGCCTACTCACTGATAGATGTTGACCAAGTCAATCAGGCTATCTTCCTGACCTGGCCACACCATGTGAACCTGAGTATAAACTTGAAGGTTCACAGCCTTTTTGAGGAGATCAATCTGATGTTATTCCTCAACTCCTGTCTCCCGACTTAGAATTTCAAAATGCTAGAGGAAAGCATCAATTGGTGTGTTGTTTTGCTTAAGAGCTTGTAATGCTCATAAGCTTTTGTGCATGAGTACATCAATTTGGAAAAACTCCTTGATAATGTCTTGGAGTCCTCTCCAGTTCAGCCAAGCCACATCTCCTTGTCTTAATTTGAGGATGATCACACTGTTTGCATCCCAAGATTCCCTTTTTTCATTATCACAGTACTCCTTGAGACAGAGTTGTGTGAAGGCCATGGCTTTACCCTTCATATGGGATAAAATAGCAACTGTCCTGAGTTTGTCAGACTTCCATTTCTGAAGGAAGATCCAGACCTTCATCAAAGCAATCCAATTATGGTATTTGCTCTATTTGCCTTCCCAGTCACCCAAATCAGCTACTTTCTTGGAAATTGATGCGCTTTCATGCACCTTGTCATGAAGAAATGCTTCTAGGAGTTCCTTCATCTCCTTGTCAGTTGACATTGTTGGTTGAGTGGAGAAGGGTAATCAGGATTGAGAGGATGCTCGTAAAGAGCCAAACAGTTGCATTAACTCATCTTCTGCCACCTTATCCTTACTGTGCAGTATCTCTCAACCACACTCTGGGGGCTTGGTAAACAAAAGGTCGAAGGTAGTATTTCTTGTTGTGTAGGTAGTACCTTCTATAGCTTTGCTTCTTCAGCAGAGAGAATGAAATGGTGTCTTCTAAGGTGGATAGAGACTCATGCACTTGAACAAATCTTCTTCTCACCACTTGCAGAGTAGAGGTGTCCACAGAGAAAGATTTAATGTAACCCCTTTAAACATGATGGCAACTACACTGGCTGGTGTTATACAGCACTTAACGGGTGCTTCTTGATAGACCATAACCCCAGGATCTACAGCAGGGGGGACCAGATATATTATCTATCCCTAAATGCTTCAGCAGCCCTAGCTTGAGTAAGGGGCCAAGCATGTGCCAACAAGCTACTCTTTTCAACAATGAGCAGTCATGTGTCAACCTATTCAGATGGTTTGCCCTAGGACATCAAGTGTTCCAAATCCTCTTGTTCCTTAACCCTGGGCATGGGTAGTATATCAAGCTTTGGTCAAGTGTTGCAACCCTAAGGAAACAGCACCAGCCAAGCCCATTGCAGCATACACCAGCTACTGGCAAGCAAAGAATAAAAAAGTAATCAGACAACTCAAGTCAAGCCACAAGGATTGCAAGTCCCAATGACAAGTGACCAAAGCTGGGGATACCAGTGAAGGGCACTCACTTTATATATTGTAGGCAACCACACACAGACCAAGCTGTGCATGGGAGTAATTACTATACAAGTATATATGAGGTAATGGAGATTAACGAGGCAGTGTGAGAAAAGAAGCGAAGTATATGGATGTCAGAACTCTTATTTCCTTTCACGATACTTGTACTATAGCTTTCCCTTATCTTATCTTATCACACAGCCACTAGGGCTAAGGGACCTATGATGTCATAGTAGTCTAGGCCGTTCCATAAGCCGGCCCTCAGTTGGCCCAAGCGTATCTCTCAGGTAGTATATAAGTAGTAGGTAGTGTATGTTGTAGTTTTCTCATGCTTGGTATTCATCGTTTTAGGCCGCATTCACTTTGAGTGTGTGATCCTGATATAATACCAAGCGTATCCTTACTGCTCGCTGTTGTTCACAGTGACCAGCTCATCACTTCAGCTTTTCACATTATCACTTCAAGAGCTGGTTGAGCCCTTCACTCCCACTCACAACCCTAGAGCGCGACGGTGCACTTTGCATCGCCCTCTCAAGCCCGCCGATACTCGCTTCGCCTAGTTAGCCCACTTTGGGTCTACACTAGTTCCCTGGTGCTGTCAAGCCCACACACCCAACCTTCGCCTATCCCTAGTCCTTCACTCAGGAGATAGTTCCTCCCCATAGCCAGTTAGGCTAAACGATAAGTCTCCCATCCGTTCTCGCCATCTATCCGGCCGAGTGCACTTCGCACAAAGCCACCCCACCTTCCAGGTAGTCGTCGCTCTTCGCACGATCTACCCGCGTAATCCATCGTGTACAGCGGATAGCGCTCGCACACTTGACGTGCGACGGTAAATCACCATTATCTGATTGAGAGGGGAGCTGCCGCCATTGCACAGTGTGCCTCCTTCCTAAAGTTGTGTGCCTAGGCACCCTTGTTGTGGGTCCATTTTGGTTAAGACCCACCACATTATCGAGTGTTATTCGGTAGTCCGACACCGCCTTTGAGCGTCTCCCGAGTCTTCTCAGTTCTGGTCTATAAGAACTATGTTCCGTGGCCGCCTTCTACCCTTCAAGTGGTGAGAAGAACATTCGGAGACCGTCGACAAAGATCAAGTCTCTCTCCTTCCCTTTCCCGCTTTCAATCCTGATCTAGAGGAGTCATACTGAGACTCTAGGTGCTCGGATATCACGCTTCCCTTCCATCCGCATTCGGACCTGAGACACTTCGTGTTGCTCGGTTGTAGCGCCCATCCTTCTCTAGCCCCAACTCAGCTGCCTTGCTGTCAGCTTAAACAAAATGGCCGTCATAATCCTCCCCTCCGGCCATAGGACATACACTGGCCAATCCTCCGCGTCCACTTTGGACAAAACCTCTCTCGATGCCGCAGTACTTCGGTACCAAAACCCTACATCTAAGCGCACTCGCAAGCGCGCTCACAATGAGACTTGCGCACCCATCCTAGGCAATACCTGGGACGACATTATGGACAACGATTTACCACCCGTGTCCTCAACCTTCATCCAGGCAGCAATTACCTCTGCCTCTCCCTCCATCGAGTCTGACGACAAGCAGTCAGTTACGTCTGTCGAAGACTACTCCACAGCGCCGTCATGTGCTTCTCCAGAAACCCCCAAAACCCCAGTATCAGAGGCTGGAATGTATGCAGCCACCAGCATGCTTTCTTCAAGCGAGATGGCCGCATTCTTTGCCTCAAGTACCAAGCACGAAGAACCCCCTAATACTTCTCTACGAGAAGTAGAGATCGTATTGGAGTGCATTCATCAAAATCAGCACATTCAGAGATAACTGTGCACTTTGTGGTGGGGTTATAGAATTTCCAGCCCTTGTACCCATCCAGATACCCAATGAAGACGCACTTTTGATAGTGAGGGTGAAGTGCAGGATGCTTGTCCTTTTGCACATGCACATAGGCAGTACAGCCCCACACTTGGAGGTGTGACACATCTGGCATGCAACCATGCCAAAGCTCATAGGGAGTGGTGCTGTTCAGAGAGGCAGTAGGGCATCTGTTCCATACATGTACCAGGGCACCAAGTGCCTCGCCCCAGAACACAGTAGCTAAGCCAGACTCCTGTAACATAGCTGTTATGTGCTCAGACAGGATGCAATTAGCTCATTCAGCCACTCCATTCTGCTGTGGATGCGCTCGGATGGTGTGTTGTTGCTGAATACCACAGGAATTGGTAAAATCAAGCATCTTGTTGCTCGTATACTCCCCTCCCTTGTTATCTCCAGTGTGTTGATCCTCTGCTCTGTCTGGTTCTCAGCAAATGCCTTAAACTGCTTAAAGGCATTGAAAACATCTGATTTGGCGCAAATAGGCAGCACAAACCGATATCTGGAGTAATCATCAATAAAAGTGACCCAATAGTGATAACCAGAAAAGGAGGGATAGGGAACAGCATGAATGTCACTGTGGACAAGCTTGAGAGGCCAAGAAGCATGCCAGGAGGTGCTAGGAAAAGGGTTTGCATGCATCTTGCCTGCTAAGCATGGCTCACACAGCAGATCGGGTGCAGTTTTGATGTCTAGCTGCATACCAGTGACAAGTTTGCAGTCACTCAGGCTTTTCATGTCACTCAGATTGTGATGGGCAAGCCTGTGATGCCACAGGGCCAAATCCAGTGGGGCAGTGGTTGCAGGGTGTGCATACTTGGTGATGGGCTCTGTCACACCATCTAAAAATGTGGTGTTGTGCTCATTGATGTGTGTGACAAAGAGTGGTGGTCCATTCGAGTGACTGAAGGACATATGGGTGGCATTGATGTGCACATCAAAGGATGAGCAACAAGTGAGGTACAACAGAGCTAGGAGGTTGTTCCACAGCTGTGGAACATGTAGGACATTGGAGAACTTGACAGCCCTCCCTCTTCTCCCCTCTAGAGTGGGATGGAACATCACAGACCTGACACCAGCTGAATAAACCACAGTGTTGTCCACAAGTTTGATGGGGACGCGTTTGGGGCTGTAATTGCACAGCCAGTGATGATGGGGTGTCATATGAGAAGTGGCACCCATGTCTGCATTCCAATCAGTGTCAGCATTGAGTTGGAGTGGTGATAGAGGATCAGAGGGATTCATGGAATGAAGACTTGCATTTCCAGCTCGTTCCACTACATTCTGAGCAGCTGTAGAAGGAGTAGGTGCGACTGCAGGTGCCACAGATGCAGCAGATGTGGTGTTGGCCTGGTTGGGTTGCCAGCCAGAGGTATTGGACACCTTGTAGGTGTTTTTGGTGCGTTTAAGCGCATAGCACTTGCATTGGCAGTGTCCCAGCTTGTCACAGAAAGTGCAGGGAGAGGAGGGGTTGCAGTGGCAAGTGGGCAGGGATGTGGATGCAGACAGTGCGGAGCTGCCAGCAGAAGTGGAGGCATCAGGACAAGGCTGATGATTGATTTCTTCAGTCTGGAATGCAGCCTTGACCTTGACCTTGTCAAGATCAGTGAGGAGGGCAAGAGATGAGGTGAAATGCAAATATTCCGGTCCCAAGGCATGCACCATGGCCATGCAGCTCAGTTCTGCATCAGAGGTTGCCAAATCAAACAATGGGGGGCGCAACTCCTGGATTTGGGCCATGGCTTGCTCAACTCGAGCACTAAGGGCAGGTAGGGTCTTATCTGCATGCTTTCTGATAGAAAAGAACTCCTCATAAGCTACAAAACACATGCTGGCCTTCTGTTGCATAAAGAGTGTCACCAGGGCCTTCCAAGCAGCAGTGGGGTCATCCTGCAAGGCTCCAATGTGCACTTGCTGGTCTGGCATCAAACTAAGCATCAGCTCACCAGCTGCTTTGTTCTGCTTGATGTCCCAGGACTCCTGCTCCTTATCTCCTAAGCTAGATCACTTTTTCTTTCCATCCCCAAGATGCCAGAGGCCTTTAGAGTGCAGCAGAGCCTTCATCTCTTTGCTCCAGGTGATGTAATTGTTGCCATTGAGAGGCTGAATGCGGTGGGTGTGTTGTTCTGAGGCCATTGGGGCTGGATGGGGTGAAAATGCACAATGGAGTGGTAGATGGAGTGGATGTAGCGGAGTTGGGACAAGTGAAAATAAGGTTGCCTAGGCAGCAAGGTGTAAAGCAACAGTTTGAAGCATGGAGCTCATAACCTGTTATAAAGCTGGATAAAGGCAGCTGTTTACTAGCTGGATTAGGCAGCTGGAGTCCAATGTCAGAGACTAATGATTGATGTAGCTAAAAGTGCACATACCTGGAGTCCAATGTCAGAGACTAAGGAGTCCTGACATGGAGCTTGCAGGTTGTATTCTAAATGCACACTACAATAATAAACAATAATAAGAAATGCCACAATGTGGCTTACAAGCGAATTACAGGTGTAACTAACCACAAGTGGCCAGTATGCAATCACCAGTGGTCAGACTGTGGTCAGTACACTAACCAGTAGTGAGATGACCAATTACAATGTCTAACACCATATGCCTCAGGCAAACCACCCACATTGAATCCATGAATGCAATGAACCTCGCATCTGGGACGGATCCCCTGCTTATGCCAGACGATCCACCCAAGGCTGCCTCATTGATGGAAAAGATGACATCCTATGCAGTGATTGGCAGAGACTGAATGGATGTGCTGTCCCATACTGTTCTGCCAAACATGAATGCTCTGGATGTGGCAAGGCCGACCATGGCGCCCAATGCTGCTCTCGTGCTCAGAAGCATCCAGGCACTAACACTATATAAGCCAGAGGCATGGCTCAATGCCCTCATGGAGCTAAACCTCATATCCAAATACCCCAAGATCTATGATGGACTGCACGTTGGCTTCTCAGCCAATGTTTCCCCTCTTGCTTGTACTTACGTGCCTCCAAATAGCTGCACATTATATGAATACCAGGATATTTTCATTGAAATAATAGATAAGGAGTTCAGGAAGAACAGATATCTTGGGCCATATACTGGACATGAGATTGAAACTACCATAGGGTACTTCCAAACATCCCCCCTCTCCCTGATCCCCAAATTAGGCAAATCCAGTAAATTCCAACTTGTACAAAACCTATCCTTTCCCCACACCCCACCGCCCTCAGTATTCTCCATTAATTCATACATTGATGCGGACCAATATCCTACTTCCTATAGTATTTTCTCTATTATATCCCTTCTCATCTCCGGCCTACCGTTAGGCTCTGAAGGCACAGTCAGAGATGTGGCAGAGACTTACTGAACAGTCCCATTACACCTGTCCCAGTGGCATGCCCTAGTAGTATGTTTGAATGACTCACAATTCACAGTAGACACATCCCTGTGCTTTGGATTCACCGCATCGGGAGGCCTGTATGGCAGCATAGGGCAGGCTGGAACAGACATCATGTGAGCACATGGCATTGGCCCAATCTTGAGATGGGTCAACGACCACCTTTTCATTTGCATTCCCAAAAGATCGATAGAGCATTATAATGCCAAATGTGCAAAATATGCCCCCCTCAAATGCGCACACACCCTGCATAATGTTCAGAAACTGCATGGAAAATTAACACATGCATCCCTTGTGCAGAGGGCAGACCATATCTAATCAATCTAGAGGCCATGTTGGGCATTTTTGGTGATGAACCCTTCAAGCCCAGAACCCCGCCTTGAGGCACCAGCAAGGACTTATGCTGGTGGCACAAGAGGTTGTCAACACTCTCTCACCCCTCTCCTATCCCCTTCCCACAACCCATAGCTGACCTTACAGCTTTTTCAGATGCAAGCTCATCCATCAGAATCAGCATCATCATCAGTGAATAATGGAGAGCCTGGTATCTCAAGCCATCTTGGCAAGCTGATGGCAGGGATATCGGTTGGGCAGAAGCTGCTAGGATGGAATTTCTTGTCCACATGATCATCAATGCTGGTGCCATTAACATACACTTTCAGGTCTTTGGAGACAACCAAGGTGTTGTTGAAGGATGGTGAAAGGGACACAGCCAAAACCAGCCAACCAACATTTTCAAATGAATTCATACCACTCTGGGTGCAGCAAAGTGCACTTTCCACACAAAATATGTCCCCAGCACCTCCAACCCAGCCAACAACATTTCATGCAGATTACATCCCCCCCTTTGCCTTCTCCTACCCTCCATTCTCATCCCCCAGGAATTCTGAAACCTCATCCTCAATTTCAATGACTCCAGCATTCCCCCAGGCACCTTCCATCCCATCTGGACCTGATAGGACCACCCACATTGTCCACACACTCATTTCTCCACCACCACTCCCCCATGCCACTCCCCCAAGTGCACCACCCCCAAGCTCCAGCATGTCACCCAATCTTCTGGCTCCCTCTGTCCTGTGGCTGTTTTGCACAGCCAAGGAGAGGCTCCTAGCTTGGAAGCCAGTACAACCCAGACTCCCAGCCCATCCTTTTTTCCAGGTGGACACACAACATCTGTATGAGGTCATTGCACATGCCTGGTCCACCTCCACCAAAGAGACATATAGTTCTGGGCTACTAGTATTCCATGCATTCTGCAATGCCAAGAAGGTCCCCAAAGCACAACATGCACCAGCCAAGTCCCCCCTGATAGCCATCTTCCTATCAACCATGGCCAGCTTAAACTCCTATTCGACTGTCATCAACTACCTAAATGGCATCCACGCATGGCATATCATCCATGGGGTAAGCTGGAACCTTGAGGAGAATGAGACCAATGCCCTGCTAAAAGCCTGTAAATCCCTATCCCCCCTTCTTCCAAGTGGGCTGCACATGAACCCTACACCACTGACGTGATAGGGATTATCTGCGAGCAGTTAAACCTCAACCTTCTGCTAGACACTGCTGTGTTTGCATGCCTCACCACAACCTTCTTTGCCGCAGCTTGAACTGGGGAATTCACTGTTCCTAACATCAGTGCATTCAACCTGACATCACATGTCACCCACAGGCATGTTGTTATGAACCCATATTTTCTAAACTAACTTTTCACCTTCGCTTTCTACTTTCAAAGTCATGTGACCAGTGCATGTGATTGTGGGAGCATGCACATGACCCAGGTCTAGACTGCTCTAGACTATGACATCATGCCTCATGGTTTACATGCCTATTTAATCTCTGTTGCTTCTCTTCCATTCCACACTGCCTCCATGAGAACACTATGTACTTGTATAGTAATTAGTCACATGCACTGCTTGGTCTGTGTGTACCCTTGTACAATATATAAAGGCTCGTGCTCATTGCTGGGATCCCCAGCTTTGATCACTTGTCTATTCAGGTTAAAACTGTCTGATTGGTGTGCTTTAGCTCTCATCTATTTCCTTCTCCTCTTTTCTATTCTCGCCAGCAGTTGGTGTATGCTGCAACAGGCTCAGCTAGTGGTGTGATCGTCAGGTCATAACACTTGGTCAAAGCTTGATACACTACCCGGGTCCTAGGGTTAAGGGAACAGGAGCTCATAGCCACTTGACAGCTATTGGATTGTCATATCCAGAAAAGGACTTTTCACTGCCCAGAGAATAGGGCCTTGTACTGGAAGTTTCCAGTTTACATTTCATTACCCCCCGACACCTTTAGGGGAGCCCCTAGGAAGGGCATGTTTTTGTATTGCTAGATAGAACCTTCTCCGTCACCCCTTTGGGTTGATAGCCATGCCAGGGTCATGCCTGGTTTGCAAAGTCCGACCTTTGACCGCTCATGGAAATCACTGGGCTGAGGATATATTGTCTCATTAGTCCCCTGCGGCCAGGGAGGTAGAGCATCATTATCTAGCTCTAGTATATGTGTAGTTTGTCTTTGGTACATGAATTGCCAAAGAAGACTTGTTATGAAACCTTTCAACACAGACATTATTATCTGTGATTGAAAAAATACTTCTTATGCCCCTTCATTTGCTGAATCCCCAGAGCACACTTGGAAGATAGTGGGCAGTAAGGACAAGGATCCGAAGTGGAGCCTCCTGAAGAAACCTTAGAAGATTCCTTTTCCCAACTACATCTTTCCCCACCCTCCTCTCCAACCCGCATTAAGATGGCTTCAGAAGCCAAAGAAATGAAGCAGCTTCTCACTGCGTTTTTGAAAGACCAACAGAGGAAAAGCACCTCTATTACGAAAAAGGTTGCTGATCCAGGAGAATGGGAAGGTGAAAGATCCTAATTTAGAAATTGGATTGCAAATGTCAAAGTCTGGGTCTCCCTCCAGAAATGGGACTCGGACAAGTTAAGGACTGTGGCAGTCCTCTTCCAGATGAAGGGGAAAGCCGCCGCATATGCTCAACTCCAGCTAGAGGAGTACTGTGAGGACAAAGAGAAACTCACTCAAGGAGTTTGCCAGGGCGACAATGCCTGGCCCAATTGGCAGTTCTTGCTCTCCGATATAAAAGAGCATTTTCAGATTGATGTGCTCGCACACGAGAGTTTAAGGTCTCTCCAAAACCTAAAGCAAAACAACATGCCCATAGACACTTTTCTACAAAGGTTCAACATTCTGTCGAAAGAAGCAGATGTGGAAGAGAACCACACTATAAATATTCTCAAGACGGGAGTGGACCCCCATATATACCTACAAGTCCATATGAACTTTCCAGCTGACGAAGAAAGGCTGCAGAGTTTGATAGCCACCTACAGGAGAGTAGGATGAGCTTTTGAGTCAGCTGCAATAGAACGTGGAATGAACTTTGGTCATGGCAGCCAATAGCCACAACAAGGACAGTTCAGGCAACCATGGGTTGCAGGACCACAGGGACAGCCCCCCTGGTTTACTCAAACAGGCACCCAACTGGGCAGAGGAGCCCCTATGGCCATTGACACGGTAAAGACCACTCCGGATACCAGGACGTGTTATGGCTGTGGGAAGCCGGGGCACATTAAGTGGGACTGCCCAAAGAATCCCAACCGGAGGCCTCAACCTCCACAAGGACAAGCCCAACCCTGGGCTCAAAATAGGGCAATCGGTACCTGGGTGTTGAATGAAGACACTGGTACTTATGAGCAGGTTTGGGAGATGCAGTCGCCTGAAGTAAAGGCTGCACAAGTCCAGGCGCAACCCAGCACCTCAAGTAGGCAGGCCTACATGGGAGAAGAGGTACACGCTTATTGGCTTGATGTCTTTATGGCTGAGACAAAAGCTAAAGCAGCTGAATCTTTAAAAGGAAACAGTCCCTGAATGGTCAGGTGTTCAGTGGACATGGACCTAATAAAATAAAAAAGGAAGAAAAAAGTGGAAAAGAATTAAAAGAAAAAATAGTTTACAATTGGCTTCTGGGCTATGACAGTCAGCTCAGAAATATTTATGAAGTACTATCACATGTAAAATCGGACTATGTCTCGCATGCAGTGAGTTCTATTTATAGTCCTACTTGTAGTACGGCAGGGCAGGAGACCAGAGAAGTCCCAAAAACAAGTAGCAGCCCTACCACCAAGGAAAAACCCATAGTTTCAGCGCCTTATCCCTGTTCTTTTTCAACTTCCAAGTAGGATCTCAGGAGTGAAAGCTCTGCAGACCGGCTGGAGTGGGAGCATCCTTCTGGGGAAACCCAGTCGCCTACAGTAAGTAATTCGGATGGGCCAGCCGGTTGGCCACTCCAGGAAATGGAATCCAAAGACCTTGAGCTGTGCTGCGAGGAAGACTTCCCCATTTGTACAATTAGTTCTACTCTTACGTATTTAATATCAGGCGATTCAAAGTTCAAAAGGGGGTCTCCTTCATGGAGCTCGGCACTGGACTCAAACAATAGTGTGCTTGATTCCCTGTTGGACTATACTTTCTCTTCCTCACTATTAACTAACAAAATCCCTACAGAAAAAAGTTCTTTAACGTATGGAGGAGACTTTTCTCCTTTGGTGGCCATCACATATCAGAGTCAAGCCCAATGGAGGACAAGAACTCTACAGGCTCTGTTAGACTATGGAGCAGTGAATATGTTTATAGACAAAAAATATTGCAAAAGCCACCAAATTAAATTAATACCTTTGGAAAAACCTGTGACTGTTTCAATGCTGATGGCTCTCAAGGAGCAGCGGGCAAGATACAGCATAAGGTAAAATTATTTATTTCAATTCACAGACATTACGAAGCAATAGAAGCATTTGTGATCTCCTTAGGGTCACATGCCATGATGATTGGATATGATTGGCTTAGTTGCCACAACCCTATGATAGATTGGGTCAAAAAGACCATTTCTTATGGATGATGCACTAAACAGTGCCAATTAATTAAGCAAGCTATAGAACAGCAATTCATAGATATACATAGCATAGAACCTGAAGTCGCGGCTAAAGTACCTAAAGCCTATCACAACTTCCTAGACTGGTTCTCTGAGAATGAGTCTTCTTGGATGCCGATAAGAAAACCCTGGGATCACACAATAGATCTCAAACCTGACTTCATTCCTAAAAAGGGTAGGGTTATTCTGATGTTGGATATGGAAAACGAGGAAATCCATAACTTTATTGAAAAAGAGTTAAAAAAGGGTTATATTAGGCCTAGTAAGTCATCTCAAATGGTGCTGATCTTCTTTATCCCGAAAAAAAATGGAAAGAAGAGGCTTATCATGGACTATAGATATTTAAATGATGGAACAATTAAAAATGCCTACCCATTACCCCTTATCTTGCAGTTGATTGATCAGCTTAAAGGTGCTGACATCTTCACGGCAATGGATCTTAGATGGGGCTTTAATAATATTCGCATCAAAGAAGGCGACGAATGGAAAGCGGTATTTGTAATGCCCATCAGAGCCTACAAGCCGACCATTATGTATTTTGGTCTCATGAACTCACCCCCTACTTTCCAGGGAATGATGAACGACATCTTTAATGACATGTATGCATTCGTCATTATTTATATGGACGATATTATGGTCTTCTCCAAGGGTAAAACCAAGGAGCAACATGAAGACCTGGTTAAAGAAGTTCTCTTGTGCTTGCGTGAGAATGATTTATTCATCAAGCCAGAAAAATGTATTTTCTCTGCTGACAAAGTAGATTTTCTAGGAATGGTAGTTTCTAAAGATGGCATCCAAATGCAGGGCCTTAAAAAAGAAGTTTATGGAAGCCCTGTTCCTCGCTTATCCAGATAGCTTGAGAAGAATGTGGGTAGAAACTGATGCTTCAGACATTGCCACTGGTGGAGTATTATGGCAAGAATGTCCAGATATGGTATGGAGGCCTTGTGCCTTCCTTTCTCATTCTTTCAATTCCGCAAAGTGGAACTACCCTATTTATGATAAAGAACTCTTAGCGATGATCTGCACCTTAGAAAAATGGCGCCATTATTTAATAGGTTGTACTGAATTCGAGATCTGGACAGATCACAAGAATTTTGAATATTGGAAAAAGCTGCAAACGCTGTCTGGGAGACAAGCATAATGGCACGCCTTTCTCCAAGAATTCAATTACATCTTTATCTATAAGCCTGGATCTCAAAATCGGGCCAACGCCTTATCTCAATGACTGGACCATGAAAACATGGTCTTAGATCTCAACAACGACATTATTGTATTACCAGAAAAGTTATTTGTTAAAAACATTTCTTTTTCATCTCCATTTCAAGAAAAACTTGAAAAAGAATTAGAAAAAATAACAGACACTTTTATACCAGGATATTCTTATGATAATTCCTTTTCTTTATTTATCAAAGATAACGAGCAAAAGGTCTTTGTACCTGAGGCGCTCTGCATCGAACTCTTAGGCATTTGCCATGATGAACCCATATCGGGTCATGCCGGACAATATTGTACTTACCAGCAGGTTGCCAAGTTCTTTTCTTGGCCTGCTATGAAAAAAGACATTATTAAATATATAGAACACTGCCATGGGTGCGCCCTCACAAAGGGTAAGCAAAAAGCACTGGCAGGAAAAATATTACCTCTCCCAGCAGCCAAACAGCCATGGGACAATATTTCCATAGACTTTGTTACCAGACTACCATCTTCTAATGGCTTTGATGCCATCTGTACTAAAGAAGTTATCTATGTGCTGTGCACAAAAAATACTTCTTCTATGGACCTAGCTAAAATATTTAGAGATAATGTTTGGTGTATCCACGGCCTCCCCTCGATGGTCATATCAGACCATGGACCCCAGTTTATATCTGAGTTTACTATGGATCTGTGCAAACTCCTTGGAATTTCACAGAAGATCTCTACAGCTTATCACCCACAGACAGACAGGCAAACTGAGCGGTTGAATCGCAAAATGGAACAGTACTTACATACTTATGTGTCGAAGAAGCAAGAGCTCTGGAGCAAGTGGATCAAGCTAGCACAGTTCCACCACAATTCTTCACTCATGACATCTACTGGACAAACTCCTTTCACAGTAACAAGAAACTATCATCCTCGGCTTGGCTTTGAAGGATCTTCTTCATCCCTTGCAGGACATTTCCACTAGCAGGCTGGTATTGCACATGAAACTGTACAACATTCACTAGAGCATGCTCACAAACGGATGATATCACAGTCGGACAATAGAAGGTCCGATGCACCCACTTATAAATTAAATGATAAAGTTTGGTTGTCAATGGAAAACTTGAAGTTACCATATACCATGCACAAACTCACCCAGAAATGGATTGGACCATATTCTATCATTCGACTCCTTCCTAACGCAATTGAATTGCGTCTTCCTTCTTCCATTTGTATTCACCCAGTTGTGAACATTTCTCATGTTAAACCCTATTGCGACACGCTACCAGGGCAACCTGTCTCTCGCCCAGATGCGATTGAGGTGTCTGATGAAGGTCACAAAGAATACGAAGTGGAATCAATCATTTCTTCTAGGATGAATAAAAGGAAGCTCAAATATTTGGTTCATTGGCATGGTTATGACGAAGCAGATCATACTTGGGAACTGGCAGATCACCTGGTACATGCACAGGATGCAGTATAGCAATATCACCATGTCCACCCATCCGCCCCTCGACCTCTTCACAGACTTTCGACAGCCGAATTCACTTCATTATTTAGTATCTTTGGACCTGAAGCAGGTACTGGTTTCATAGTGACTCATCTGGAATATGAGTCTTCAGGGGGGGTAGTGTTATGAACCCATATTTTCTAAACTAACTTTTCACCTTCACTTTCTACTTTCAAAGTCATGTGACCAGTGCATGTGATTGTGGGAGCATGCACATGACCCGGGTCTAGACCACTCTAGACTATGACATCATGCCTCATGGTTTACACACCTATTTAATCTCTGTTGCTTCTCTTCCATTCCACACTGCCTTCATGAGAACACTATGTACTTGTATAGTAATTAGTCACATGCACTGCTTGGTCCATGCACACTCTTGTACAATATATAAAGGCTTGTGCTCATCGCTGACATTCCCAGCTTTGACCACTTGTCTATTCAGGTTAAAACTGTCTGATTGGTGTGCTTTAGCTCTCATCTGTTTCCTTCTCCTTTTTTCTATCCTTGCCAGTAGTTGGTGTACGCGGCAACAGGCTCGGCTAGTGATGTGATCATCAGGTCATAACACATGTCACTACCCAGCACAACAGGCAAGGCCTGGAAATTACCAATTTCCATCTCCCACAAATGAAATCAGTGCCCCAAGGGGAGGACATCAACTGGGCAAGGCAGAAAGGCCCAGCAGACCCTCAGTTCAGCCTAGACAACCATTTTAGAGTAAACAACACTCCCCCCAATGCCCATCTGTTTGCATATCGCATCCCAAATGGCCACCATCCATTAACCAGGTCAAAATTCCTGAAATCCCTTGACATGGCACTCAAAAAGGCAGGCCTCCCATCCCTAAAAGGACATGGCATTCAAATCAGCTCCATGCTCAAATATCTACTCAGGAACATCCCCTTTGACATAGTGAAAGTCAAGGGCTGCTGGGCAAGTAACACCTTCCTGGTATACCTGAGACGACATGTACAGATCCTTGCACCATACATGCAAGCCCACCCCATCCTACACAATGCTTTCATCCACTACACATTACCTCCTGTCTGTGGCTAACATTCCAGATAAGCCCAACCATCCTCTCTTTCTCCTCCTAGAACCTGGGCGTGTGGTGTTTCGCTGCCATAGGGAGCTACAGAGCACTTCATGCTCCTGTCCACCCCCTGCCCCCACTCATCATGCCACACCGCATGCCCAGTAGTCACACATCTCGTGTTTTATTGCTTGTATTGCACTGTACATACCCATCCTACAATACATCCACACTTCTTCCTCTGTACCCTGCTCTCACGTAGTGCCATCCAAAGAGTGTGGCTCTGTGGCACAGTGAGGCATGAAAGCAGCCACAGAGCTTAGTCTTTGGACAAGCATAGGTAAGCAGCACATTTTTCTCTTTCTTTTGCACTGTTACTGTACCACTCGTCCGGTGTCACTATCTCCTTGCTTTTGTCATCACACCCACCCACCACTCCCAATCCTCAGCTTTCAGCCTTGGTACCTCACAGCTCTACCCATTGGGGCCCCTCATGCACCAGTGCGCGTTTCTCCAACAAGCTAACCTGTGAGGCGGACCCACCCGCCCTCACAACTCACACTCTATTGCAGATTCCTGCTGCCATAGGGAGCTGCAGAGCACTTTGTGCTCCTGTCCACCCCCTGCCCCCACTCATCATGCTGCACCACACACCCAGTAGTCACACATCTCGTGTTTTGTTGCTTGTATTGCATTATACATACAGTGGCTCAAATAAGTGTCCCAATGTTTGGCCATTTTGGAAAGACTTGACATTTGCAAAAGAACCAAAATATATCAGCTCTGACCCTTGCAGGGTCATTAATAGCCCTAAC
>JBBPQW010000377.1:0-22122 GCA_038092695.1 Boletus rubropictus
AAGATATAGCGGGCGTCCAGTCGATAGCAGATTTTATTAGCGATATCGTAGATTGAGTCACTTGTAGCTCCACTTGTATGTTCGTAACGCAGTACAAGTCCACCGCCAGCTAGTATGGCGGACATGGTTTCCTTGTCGTCAGTGCTACCACCGCTCTTTCCATTACTGTCTTCCAAGTCTTCAAAGAGATGGTGGAGATGACGAGGACGAGGACGCGGAAGATGCACCATCACTGATGAGCTCGCTTCTCATTCCACCTCCGAAGCATGGCCAGCATTGCAGTCTGAATATATCAGGATGTGTTTAAAGTAGAATATAAGTCTCAGTAACTGTACAAGTCACTTATATTCAGATAGTACCTAAAGTAGAATATAAGTCTAGGTACTAATTAGCTTTGATACTAGGAAAGTAAATGTAGGTCTCACCCCAGTAACTGTACGAGTCACTGAGGTAGGAAGGATAGAGCGACGAAAATGTAACTACGTCATTATGTAAGCGTACACACGGTCACATGCGGTTTGATAGTCCAACACTCCCCCTCAAACAGCACGGAGTCCCAGTGCTGCAGCAAAGTGTTTTGCTTTAACACTGGGCAAAGCTTTGGTGAGAGTGTCAGCCACCATAGTATCAGTAGGGCAGTAAACTAGGGAAATGGAACCATTGTCAATAACAAAACAAATAAAATGATATTGGATGTCTATGTGTTTTGTTTGGGAGTGAAAAGTGCCATCCTTGCCAAGCACAATTGCTGATTGGTTGTCACAGTGGAGTATGGTGGGGTTGCATAGTGGTCAAAAGACCTCACAAAGTAACTGATGAAGCCAGATCACCTCCTTAGCAGCATTTGTGGCAGTGACATATTCAGCTTCTGTGGTTGAGAGTGTTATGAGTTCTTGTTTCTTTGACACCCATGAAATTGCTCCTCCATCTAGCAGGAAAGTGTATCCTGAGACAGCATTCCTATACTCCTGCAATGCTCCATTAGCATCCATGAATCCTTCAAAGCCGTGCTTTTCTTCCCCATAAGTCAGTGCTAGGTTTTTCATACCAACAAGATACCTATAGATGTGCTTGACAGCTTCCCAATGGAGTGGTCCAGGGTTATTGTTGAATTGTGCAATGGTTGCAACAGCAAATGCAATGTTAGGTCTGGTGCTGACAGCTAGGTGCATTAATGAATCCACAGCTTCTCGATAAGGAACGTATTTCATCATGACATGCTCCTCAATAGTATTTGGGGATTGCTTCATTGACAGCTGCATATTTGGGTCCATAGGGATGGACAGTGGCTTTGAGTCTACAAATTTGAACTTTGTCAGTATTGATATGCACCTTGTGCAGAATCTAGCCAAGTGTCCACTCAAGAGTAGGATGAAGACTCGAAGAGTGGAAGATATGCGCCAAGGATCTCACCTAGTGATCAACCTCACACTAGATGGAGAGTTCACAGCAAGGTAAGATTGCATAGAACTAGCTTAGCATATATGGAAAGAGACAGTCGCTATTTATGTGAATGGAGGTCTGCACACAGACCAAGGGGATATGATGGAATCTTGTGGAAAGATTCCATAGAAGGAGAAGAGCGTCCTAAAGAAGACAAAACAATAAATGGCCATGGAAACATCTAGGAAGTTTGAAGGATGTTTCATCAGAAGTGGCACTAAGGTTGTGAGAAAGAGAAGTCAGCCTGAGCCGAAGTACTAGGGTTGTTAGAATGACCAAGAGGAAAGTAAGTAAAGAAAAAGAAAACATCCTCAGCATATTGTACAACCATAACATTACCCCCTTTGTAGCTTCAAAGGACCATCTCAAAGACTACCTCTAAGACATTGCTTACCATGATCTCAAAGTTCTGGCCCCGAAAGGTTGCCCTCATTGTACATAACGTCATTATCATCATAGTCAGAGGCTGAGAAAGTATGACAGGCCTCAGGACATGAGTTAGCAAGATGTGCTGTGGACCCACAGTGCACACATGGGCAGAAGGGGCAACAGTGGAAAGGGTGACCAGGCACATGACAGTGAGGGCAAATGTGCAAAGGGCATCATCCATGAGTGTGGCCAGGGGCCCAGATGTAACAAACAGTGCAGTGGTATTGGGGACAGTGTTGGATGAGATGTTCAGCGAAGTTACACCAAAAGCACATGAGAAGGTGTGGTGGTGGGATATGTAAACCTAGCGGGGACATGGTGTTGGTGGCAACGGAGTTCCTTGGAGCAACTACTCTGGAGGTTTCCTGTTCCTCTACAGCATGATTGGCAACTTCCAGCCCTTTTGCACATGCCATATCAAACTCTGTGGGAGTGCCCCCACTATTAGCATGGGTGGGGATAGCTGGAGGGGATGGTGCAGTGGGAGTGGTGGGACATGTGGGCATTTCAATTGGGGGCATAGGCATAGATAGAGTGTGGTCACTATCATATATTCGCTGGTCTGTAGGATTAAATGAATCATAGAGTGGGGTGAGAATGGAGGAAACATGTGAGAGGGGGAGACAGTTCACAATGTAACTGAACCTGTTGGTGTGGAGCAGGTTAAGGAGAGTGGTGTGAACATCTGTGAGGCCTAGCTAGATGGCAACTCCTTGGAATGTCCCATCAATGTCTTGATATGAATGCTGGGGAACAGCATCTCGATAAAGCAAATATAAGGATGTGTAGGTATGAAAGAGGGTGGGAAGGCCACGCAAAGTAGCATTACTTGCGAATAGTGGGTCATGCTTGATCAAAAGGGTTAAATGAATATTAAGAAGAACAGAAGCATACATCATATTGCGTCGCCCAGTGGGGAGATGCATGGAGTGAACTCGGTAGGGGGGTAGAGTGCAAGGGACAGGGTGATAGGAATGATGGAAGAAGGGGGAGACTGAAGGGGAAGTAGGACCAATTGACATTTTACTTGATAGTGGTTTGGGCTAAGGGAAAGTCGGTGGGGAGCTGAGCTTTATATTCTTGGAGGATGGTTTGTGTTTTTTCCAAAATTTCTTCTGGTTTCCACATCAATTCTGCAATTAGCCAGCCTTTCCACCAGATTAGGAATCAGAAAGATCTGCATATCTTCTTATGCCATAGAATTTTCCCGACTTCGAACTTCACTTCATCTCTGTTGATGTCAGGGGGTTCATATGTGAAATTTGGCCCATGTTCCAGTGTTTCACAATACAGTGATAGAAGGGAGGCATGGAAAACATTGTGGATTTTCCAGGATGGTGAAAGTTGGAGGTGATATGCGATGGAGGAGATTATGGTGGTTATTTCAAATGGGCCATATCTCTTAGGGAGCAGCTTTCGCGATTGGTTAGGGATATGGAGGTTCTTCCCTTCTAGGCATACCTTGTTGCCTTGTTTCTAGGGGGTGAACTTGGCAGTTATGCGGGATTTCATCACCTTCTAGGCCAGTTTATGGGCTGCTAATACTTCTTCTCGTGCTTTTTCCAGGAAAGAGAGGTGTCCATTGAGGGAATCTACAAATAAGGAGCCAAGGGGGGGGTAGGGGCAAGGTTCATAACCCATCATAAGGGAAAAGGGGGTTTTCTTAGTGACTGAATGAACGGAAAAGTTGTGGTGGAACTCAGCAGATGGGATTAGTTCCTTCCATTGTAATTGTACTCCATTGCAGAAGATACATAGGTATGTCTCTACTTCTTGGTTAATGTGCTCAGTTTCTCCATCAGTCTGGAGGTGGTAAGCAAAGGATAGATGGATGTCATACTGAAGGATCTGAGCCAGTTCTCGGGCAAAGGCAAAGGCAAACTGTGGGCCTTGGTCAGAAATTAGATGGTCATGAAGGCCAAACCTTGTATAGACTTTTTCATGGAAAACTTTTGCTATGCCTTCTGCGCTGAAAGTTGAGGTGCAAGGTGTTAAGATTACCCCCTTCATAAGGCCATGGTTAACCATGACCATGAGAGCATTGAAACCCTGAACAGGGGGTAGACCAGTGATGAGGTCAACTGAGACTTGTTGGAAAGGATGGGTGCAGGTGGAGGGGAGAGGGGACAGAGGGGGCACTGTGGGATGGGTGTTGACCTTGTTAGCCTGACAAACCGCACACCCGGAAATAAATTGATGGACAAATGTGGAGAGGCCAGGCCACCAGTAGTCTTGCAAGATCAACTCAGTAGTGTAGAAAATTCCCCCATGGCCACCTATGGGGGAGTCGTGGATGGACTGGATGAGCTCCTGGCGAGTGAAGGAGGAGATATAGAGGTGGCCCTGGTAGAAGAGTTTACCATCACGGAAAACCCAGTCATTGGGTCAGGAGCGACCAAAAAGGTGCTGTAAGTTTTCCATGGCCTGCAGGGCAGACTGTATGAGGGGGTCAAAGGGGGTGGAGGCAGTGATCTTTTTGGCGAGTGCGAGGTCAAGGGTGCAGATGAAGATATTGTTAGGGAGGAGGGTGACTGCCTGGTTATTGGAAGATGTGTCAATGCAGTCACATCAGGAGAGGCCATCAGTGGGGCCCATGGACGTGCCAGGGACTGGGGTGAAGGTGAGGTCAAAGTCCTGTAAAAAGAGGTGCCAGCAAGCCTGGCGGCAGGATAACTTTTAGGGATCTCTAAAATATGCCAAATTCTTATGGTCAGTGATTATCGTAACCAGCAACCCAGTGCCCTGAAGGTAATGCTTTCATTCGTGGAGAGCATGTAGAACCGTGAGCAGTTCTCGGTTGTAGATGTCATAGTTTTGTTCAGCTGGGGAAAAGGTTTTAGATAAATATGTGCAGGGGTGACAATCACCATTGTTGTCAGCTTGCATCAGTACAGCGCCCAATGCTGTAAGAGAGGTGTCAGTCATTACAACAAAGAGTTTATGAAGGTTGGGGAGTATGAGGACAGGGGCCGATGTGAATGCAGTTTGGAGTTGTCGGAATGCAGTTTCTTGCACAGCAGACCACTCCCAAGATTGGTTTTTGTGGGTGAGGACGAGAAGGGATTGGGCAACCATGGAGAAGTCGGGGATAAACTTCTGATAGAAGTTGCAGAAGCCTAGGAAGGAGTGAACTCCCTTGAAGTTGGTGGGAGCAGACCAGTCCTTGATGGCCTGCAGCTTTGCTGGGTCCATTTGTGTGCATCCTTTGCCTACCACCATACCGAGGTACTCCATCTTGTTTTTATCAAATTTGCATTTTGACAGTTTGAGGCAGAGGTGGTGGTCTTGAAGGCATTGGAGGATGCAGAGGGTGCATTCATGGTGGGTTGCCAAGTCAGAGGAGTGGATAAGAAGGTCGTCCATGCAAATGAGAAGCCATCCCTTGGCTATCATGTCGCTGAACATGTCATTTATGAATGCTTGAAAAGTGGCTGGAGAGTTGCACAGTCCAAAAAACATCACTGTTGGCTCGAACAGTCCCTTGGGGGTGATAAAGGCAGCCTTCCATTGGTCCCCTTCCTTGATGCATACATTATTGTACCCCCATCGAATGTCGAACTTGGTGAAGATGGTTGAATCCTTAAGTTGGTCCATGAGGGTTGAGATAAGGGGAAGGGGGTAGGCATTCTTGATCGTGTGCGAGTTGAGGTATTGATAATTTTGGCAGGGACATACCAACCCATCCTTTTTTGGGACAAAAAAAAAAAGAGAGGCTTGGGGTGACTTTGATGGTTGAATTTGTTCTATCCTAAGATGTTCCTCGATGAATGCATGACATGCATCAAGCTCCTTGGGATTGAAAGGGTAGACTTTGGTGACCTTTGGAGTAAAGAACTCATGGAGGGTGATTGCATGGTCATAGGGGCGGGATGGCGGGAGTTTGTTATGGGTTTGTTCAGCAAAGACTTGCGCAAACTTCTTAACCCATTTTGGAAGGGTGACTTCAGCCTTCTGTACCTGTTGGGCGATTTCAGTGGCAAAGGTTACTTTCCTTAGTAATTGTTCAGCCCATGGCTTCTTGATGATGGAGAGTTTCTTTTTGTAGAGTTTCTTCTCAATTTTGTAAGTTGGGTTGATAGATAATGTCTTGACCAGGTACCACTGGTCAGTAGCGAGGGGATGGTCATGAGTGGGGGTGTATGCTTCCAGAGTGATAGAGATGTGTCCTCAGTTCCAATCAATGGAGGAGTTGACTGCTTTGAGCCAAGGTGTCCTGTGGATTATGTCATCTTTTCCTGATGTGATGACAAAGAATTCCTTTTCTTCGAGGGTGTTGTTGATTTTGAGTTAAAGGAGCATTTTGTGGCAAATGAAGCCCCCTTTGTTCAATGTTCTGTCAACATTTAGGGCTTGGAGGGGTTGGGTGAGGCAAGTCATTGGTAGGTCGTATTCTTGGACTAGTTTTGGGTGGATGAAGTCTCTGGTTGCTCCACTATCGATTAAGGCAGTGGTTTCAATGCTTTGCGCTCTATTTGGGGATAAAGAGATGGAAATGTGAATCAATTTCTTGTCTCTATCTGCTAATAGTACAGGAGCGAGCCATATCAGAGGAGAAGACATTGACACTTTCCTCCACTTTAAAAATCCTCTTTATACAGTCTTGCCACAGTTAGCGGCTCTTGGTTGGTTTCTTCATAGCACACCTTGAGTGCTCAAAGGATTTCTTTGCCATCAATTTTGTTAGCCTTTAGGTGATGGATATACTTGGCCAGCTTGGAGGCTTGGACTTGGGTCTCAGGGGTGGTAACAGCCGGTGTTACTAATGCTGCTCAGGCCCACTCTGGATTCCTAGGAGGATGAGGAGGCAGGGTAGAAGTCAAATTATTGTTAGGATGGGGGTGGTTCCGAGTCAAGCATCCTTTCTTATGGCAAATGAAGCACAGACCTTTCCTCATGTGCTCTGCACATTGTACTGGGGTGAGTCATACCGCATCAACGTCCATGGCATTGGGGTCACGGCCCTGACTGTTGTTAGCATAAAAGGAGAACCTGCCTTGGTGCAACTCCTTTATGCTTTGCTGCTGCCCATGGAATCGGCTTGCAGCAGAGATCAATCCCTCCAGCATGAGGGGAATTTCTCCCATGGACAAGATCATCATTGATAGTTTCAGATCAAGCCCTCTGGCGAACTGGTCAATCAGCGCGTTCTGATCTGTGATTCTTGCTTGCAATGTGGCCAGCTGGAATTCCAACACATAGTTGCAGAATCCATCTTCACTCATCCCTTGTCACAGTCCTCTCATTTTTCTACAGGCGCTTGCCTCCAGATCGAATGGGAAGAACATTCTTTGAAAATCTTCGACCAGTTTGTCGAAGGTTTTCTGTTGATCTGGGATGGTACTGTTGTTGATCTTCATGTACCAGTGTTCCACAAAGGCAGCACTGCGACCTTTACCAATATTGTTGATCGTTACCAGCACTTTATCCTTGGGCTCGTAAAGGTCCCTATTCATGGCAAAGTAGGCCTTCATGGCCATCATCCAGTGAGTGGCATCTTTAGACTCGCCAGAGAAGTCATCAGGCAACCCTGCCTTTAGCTTATGCTTTCGCTCAGATGTCAACATAACTCATTCAGGGGATGGGAATACTGGGGCAGAGGAAAAGAGTTCTTCATCTAATGGGGGATTAACCGGGATGGGAGAGGGTGGTTGCTCTTCTCTGGGAGGTGGTGGAGGGGTAGAAGATCAGGTAAAGAAGTGAGGGGGAATGCGGATGGGTTGAGGGGTGGCTGGCAGCTGGTTGGAGGAGGAAGAAGAGGAGGTTACTTGTCAAGCTGGAGAAGCTGGGGGAGTAGAGGAGGAGGATGCTACGGTTGCTTTGAGGGTCTTTTTGACGCTTCAAAGGAATGAAGTGACTGGGTTGCTAGGGGCAGGTGGTTGAGGTGATGGTGAACTTGAGGGAGCGCAGATAGAGCACTTTGGAGTGGAGGAAATGTTGGGCAATGGGTTTGCTCCTTAATAGGAGAACAGTTAGTTGACAAGCTAGTTCTTTTGATATGCACCTTGTGCAAAATCTAGCCAAGTATCCACTCAAGAGTAGAATGAAGACTTGAAGAGTGGAAGATATGTGCCAAGGGTCTCACCTAGTGATCAATCTCACACTAGATGGAGAGTTCACAGCAAGGTAAGATTGTGTAAAACTAGCTTAGCATACATGGAAAGAGATGGTTGCTATTTATGTGAATGGAGGTCTGCACACAGACCAAGGGGATACAATGGAATCTTGTGAAAAGATTCCATAGAAGGGGAAGAGTATTCTAAAGAAGACAAAATAATAAACAGCCATGGAAACGTCGTCTAGGAAGTTTGAAGGACGTTCTATCAGAAGTGGTGCTAAGGTTGTGAGAAAGAGAAGTCGGCCTGAGCTGAAGTACTAGGGTTGTTAGGATGACCAAGAGGAAAGTAAGTAAAGAAAAAGGAGACATCCTCAGCATATCGTACAACCATAACAAGTATGGCTTTGATATATACTTCTTGGAACAGCAAGATCATCCATTGGACATGGTCTCTTATTACCTTTATTCTGAGAAGTGACAATATTGGCCCTAGGTCTGTGAGTTTGTAGTGGGAGGTGACATTGGCTTTGAATTTGTATAGTAGTGCTTTGTTACTGCCAGTTGTTGTGCAGTCATCTATG
The DNA here is from genome assembly GCA_038092695.1 of Boletus rubropictus. Lineage (NCBI taxonomy): Eukaryota > Fungi > Basidiomycota > Agaricomycetes > Boletales > Boletaceae > Boletus > Boletus rubropictus. Next base: position 8,509 of record JBBPQW010000377.1, read on the forward strand.
TGGGATGCGACAATCAGGATTTTGATACTGACATGCCTATAGAAAATGCCCCAGTCTGACTCAGCATGATGGAATCCTAGGCTCTCAAGTAGCTGGCAGAGCTCCCTGTACCATTTCAAGGCTCCTTGCTTTGATTCATAAAGTGCTACTCTAAGAAGAGCAATAGGATTTTTGAATCAGCTGTCAACTTTTAGACCAGGGGGTAATTTCATATAGATTACTTCATTGTGATCTAATTTTCTGTTTAGGAATGTGCTTTGGAAGTCAAAAACATCAATCTCCCAATTATTGTGAGCAGTGATAGCTAGAATCGTGTGCAGCAATGCAAGGCAGGCGACTGGTGCATAGATGTCATAGTAATTGACTTCATATACCTGTGAATAGCTTTTGGCTACTAGTCTTGCCTTGTATTTTTGATATTGCTGTGCACATTTCATTTGATGTGGAATATCCATTTGCAGCTGACGACATTAATATTGGAGGGATGCTTGATGATGGTCCACAATTGTGCTGCTTTGAGGGAATTTATTTCCTTTTTCATCACTTCTTCCCATTTTGGCCAGTTGCACCTATTCTGGGCTTCCTCAATGCTCATGGGATCATTCCCCTCTATCTCTGCTATTGCTGCAACCATGGCAAAAACTTTGCTGTTGTCCTCATCAAGCCCATCGTCATTCATTAGCAGTCCAAGTTCTGCTGCAATGTTGCTTGTATCAGGTGCATGCCAGTTTTGCATACCATGTGGCAGTGCACCATCTGACTTTCCATCTATGGTCCCTTCACCTGTGTGCAGCCACTGTGTTTAGGACGATTCAACACAAACTCAACTGGATCAATGAGGTGGCACTGCTGTTTCAAATTGAGGGCCTAGGTGATCATTTGACATCATTTTTGAGGTGTCCACTCCATTAGGTGAGTTTTTATCATTGTTCACCTCACTGTCATTATTAGGCTGATTTCTTTCATTTTTCTTTCCTTCTTCCCCAGTGATTGGTGCAATAACACCACTCGATGCTCCCACTTCACCCACAGCATCCTGTAGGGGCAATTTCAGTGGTGCATCCTCAACCATTACATTCAAATCAGCAGAGTCAAAGCACATGCTGCACTTGACACTAACTCAACATGTGTCCACCCAGTACATCCAATGGCTGTTGCTATCGCTGTCAAACCCGATCCCGCACACCTCTTTGCCACATGCATCAAATTTTGAGCCACCCAGAGTGTGCACAATCACCCAGAAATCCCACACAGGTACATTTCCCAGCTCCAGCTTATGCTTGTATAACATTTCATAGGGCATTTTATTGCCAAGTGTGTGGGTTGACATGCAGTTTTTCAGCCAGACCATATGGAGGATGGCCTCCCCCCATAACAATTTTGGTAGGCCACTGGTGTGTAGGACCATTCACACATGCTCTGTCAGCATGCAGTTGAGCCATTCAGCTATACCATTATACTCTGGGGTGTCATATATGGTAAGTTTTGGTTCTGTTCCTTTTGCCTGGAGGTGCATACTAAATTCTCTGCTCAGGTACTCTCCTCCACAGTCCGACTATAGGCACTTTATTCTTGTGCCATGCTAAGTATCTGACCATGCCTCATATTCTTTGTAGGCTTTGAATGTTTCATCCTTTGAGTTCAAGAGGCAAAGTATAGTATATCTTGTGTGGTCATCAGTGAAGGTTACAAAGTATTTGCAGTGTGCATTTGTTTTTATAGGTGACAGTCCCCAGAGGTTGGAGTGGACTTCATCATCAAAGTGCTCTGTTTGTGATGGGTTCCTAACCTTTCCTATCACATTATGGATCATCTTTCCATAACTGCAGGAGTTGCAATGTTCCATTGATGAATATGAGGGATCAAGAGTAAGTCCAGTAATGGCATTGTTACTAAGCATTTGATAAATTGATTTGAGTACTATATGCCCTAATCTCACATATAGTTCTTCCATAGTAAATAGCTCTGTTGTCCATGCAGCACCTGCATATAGCTGGTTTGGCACTTTCAAAGCATACAAGCCTTGACAAAGTGGAATATTGGCCATTTGCCTTTTCTTGGAGTCATAGATTTTACAGTGTGAGTCACAAAAAAGGGCTGCATGGCCTGTTGCATCGAGATGACTAATGGAGATTAAGGTGATGCCTAGCTTTGGGGCATATAGCACATCCTTCAACAAGATACAGGTCTTTGCTGTGCCATTTGGGACTGTGATTAGTAGGTTTCCTTTTCCTGTGGCCTTGAATACATGCATATCAGCTGTGGTTATAGGCTTGGGAATGATGGGTGTAAAGTCAACGAACTCATCCTTGAAGGATAACATATTGCAAGTAGCTCTGGAATTGAATAGAATGGTATGAATCATTGTGGGTTAGTTTTCCTTTGTGATCATAACATATTTGTGCACTATTTTGAGTGCATCAGATTTGTTGTCATCCAGCACATTGACCCCTTCTTGTGCCAACCACACTTCATTGGGTTCGCTATTGTGGAAGGATGCTGCTGCTGCTTTTTCTTTCCTGCCTCTTTTGTTGGGCCCATTGCTGGACTTTTCACTCTTCTCCCCCTTACTTTTGTAGTCTCAACCTTTATGACCTTTCTTTCCACACTTGTAACAGTTCCATGAAAATGGCCTTTTCTTCATACTGGTGGAGTATGCACTGTCATCCTGGTTCAATGAATTTGCTTTTCTTGCTTTTGACTGCAGGTTATGTAGAAATATCTCAGTGACTGTCAGAGTCAACTACTTGCATTAGTAGCTACCTGTAGAAATATCTAGAGTAGGTAGCTATGAAAGAACTGCATGGATTGTAAAGTAAGTGGCTCACCTCAGTGACTGTCAGAGTCAACTGAGGTACACTAAGCAAAGTCCAAAAGATAAAGAACTAGTTACATAAGCAAAACATCGCACTATACACTAATAACAACACTCCCCCTCAAGCATGAAGCCCTAGCTCAGTAGCAAAGTGCTTGGCTTTTATCGAGGGTAAAGCTTTCATAAGAGTGTCAGCAATTATATCACTGGTAGGACAATAAAGAAAACAAAGAGAGCCTTCAGAGATGGTAAAATGAATAAAATGATACTGTATATCAATGTGCTTGGTATGGGCATGATAATTCCCTTTCTTAGTCAGAGCAATAGTGGATTGGTTGTCACCATAGAGTACCATCAGGTTCTTGAGCAGTCCAAAAACTTTGCTGATCAGCTGTTGGAGCCATATGGTCTCCTTTGCAGCATGCATGGCAGTGACATACTCTGCTTCAGTTGTTGAGAGAGTAACCAGCTCCTGTTTGCGTGAACCCCAAAGAATGGTACCACCATCTACAAGAATAGGTGAAGCCAGTTATGGCATGATGATGCTCTTGTGATGCTCCGTCAGCATCAATATAACCCACTAGACTACTTTGACAAGTTCCATAGGTCAGCTGCCAATCTTTTATATCAATGAGATAACAATAAACTCTCTTGAGCACTTTCCAATGCGCCCACCCAGGATTTTCCATAAACTGAGCAAGCATGGATGTGGCAAATGTGATGTCTGGCCGAGTACAAACCACCAGGTACATAAGCAATCCAAGTGTGGCATAGTAGGGCACTTGATGCATTTTGGCAGCTTCAAGAGTGGACTGTGGTGACTAGTTTCAAGAGAGCTGGAGGTTTGGATCCATTGGGATAGACAATGGCTTAGCATCAGCAAAATTATACTTTGTCAGTATTGTAGAGATGTATGGTTCCTGCAAGAGTGCTATAGTCCGAGTCTTATGATTTTGTGTGATTTTCATCCCAAGTAGCCAATGGATTGGCCCTAGGTCCATGATTTTAAATCAATGGCCAATTTCACCTTTAAAATCTCTAACAAGCTCTTTTGAGCTGCCAGTCACTATACAATTGTTGACATGGGAGGCAAGGATGAGCAGGTGCATACCAATCTGGGTGATGAAAACATCCCAATCAGCATCCATGCACTAGAATCCAAGTTTCTCCAGCTCGGTGCACAATCATTTGTACCACTTGAGTGCACCCTGCTTTGACCCATACAGCACAACCCTAAGATGAGTGATGACATCATGCCCTTGCTTATTGTAGCCAGGAGGTAGTTCCATAAAGATAATTTCATTTTTGTTGAGTTTGCCATTGAGAAAAGTGCTCTGGAAGTCAAAAACATCGATCTTCCAGTCATATTGGGTGGCTATAGCAAGGATTAGGTGAAGGAAGGTGAGATGAGCAATGGGGGCATAGGTTTCATAGTAATCAACACCATGGACTTGGGTAAATCTGCGCATGACCAGCTGGGCTTTATATTTATTGATTTTGCCCATTGTGTTCTTCTTGATATGGAAGACCCACTTACAGTTGACCACATTGGTCCCTTTTGGTGGCCAGTTGATGACATCCCAGGTATTTGCGGCCTCAAGGCTGTTCATTTCTGCTCACACTGCCTCATCCCAGCATGACCAATCAGGCCATGGACATGCCTCATCTAAGGTAAGCAGCTCTAGTGCTTCCTCCATTCCTGTTTCAGCAAAAATTGCATAAGCAGCATGTTTGTCATCCCACGTCACTGCTGCATGTCTGCTACCAGTGCTCTCCCCCTCAATCACATTGCCATTTATTCTAATCCCACCACCACCTGCAAGATCACTGGCCACAACAGCCAGCTTAACACCAAGGACACCATGGGGCAAGGTGTGTCCACCCTCCCACCCATCATGTGTTCCAATGTGCTCACACAACATGTGGACATAGGACAACTCAATACACTATCAAATTGAGTGGTGAGGCAATGGTGCAGGCGCCACAGGAACAGGAGAGGGCAGCTGAGAAGTCAGGTTGGGTAGGAAATCAACAGGAATAGGTGCACCCAATCCACTCTGATTAGTGCACATTAAATCAACTGATGGGTCAATGCACTTCCCATTCCTGGCAATGCTGTCCACACCATGGCTCAAGACAATACCCTTGGGATGCTCAAATGTCATGTTCTGCTCAACAGTGACTTGGTTACTGTCATAAAAGTACACCCAGTGCATGGTGCTCTTGAAGTCAAAGCCAACCCAAAAGTCCTTGTGAGCATGGATGTCAAGCTTCGATCTGCTCACATTGTGTACCCATATATGGCAGCCCCACTCTGGTAAGCCCCTCAGGTCAGGTTTGCACTGGTACAGCGGTTTGTACAGTGTCACACCATTGAGCAAGATGGTACCAGTATGATTCTTGACCTACATGCAATATGCTAATGCCTCTCCCCACAGACTCTTCGGAAGACCAGTGATGTGCAATATCATATGCACACACTCAACAAGAGTCCAATTCAGCTGCTTAGCAATGCCATTCACCTGTGGGTGATTGTGGGTTGTGAGTTTCCATTCCATCCTACTCTGCAATAGGTGCAGTTTGAATTCGTTGCTCAGGTACTCCCTACCACAGTCTGACTGCAAGCATTTCGGCTTGGCATCAAACTGGGTGATCACCATGCCTTGAACTGGCAGTAAGCAGCAAATGTATCAGATTTTGCATGGAGAAAGTGAACATGGGTATAGCATGTGTGGTTGTCCATAAAAGATATGTAGTAGGTTTTGTGACCAGGAGTAGCAACTGATGATGGGCCCCACACATTGCTGTGGATCTCATCACCAAGCATGTTCCATCATGGAGGGTATGGGTCTTTCCAGTGGGTGCACAAATTGCCTTTCCATATTCACACAAATCACACTAATCCATTGTTTCATATAGCAGGTCAAGCTTAGCTCCACCAAGGAGGCCTTTGGCAAGCATATTGCAAATAGAGGAAGGAGTGATGTGACATAAGCAATGGTACAGGACCTCCATTGTGATGACATCAGCTCCCCCTGCAATGCCAGCAATGGGTAAGCTTGCAGTTTGTACACAATATAGACTGTTGATGAGTGGGATTTCATCCAAGAGGGTCTTTGATCGATTAAAGATTTGGCACGTGCTTCCACAAAATGTAGCAACATTCCCAGCTGTGGTGAGTTTTGCAATTGAGACAAGGATTGCACCCATATTTGGCACATAAAGGACACCTTTCAGCAGAACACAGGTAAATGTGTCTCCATTTAGGAGATGGATTCAAAGATCTCCTTTTCTGATAGCATTGAAGGTATGTCTGTCAGCTGCTTTGATAGGGTACAGAGGGATCTCAATATAATTCAGCAGCTTTTGATGATAAGGGGTAAAATGAAGGATGGCTCTGCTGTCATAAAGCTTCACAGTTGATGTGTCAGGTGTAGCAGTACTGGCCAGGGTATCAAGGTCATAGATAGAGATGATGTTATTGTCACACTCAGTTGGGAGGCTGCTAGTAGAAGTGAGCCATACAGTGTTGGGCTTTGCCTTTGCATCAGCTGAGTTAGCCTTCTTCTTTGCATTTGAGTGCTTATTGTCTTTTGATCCAGACGATTTCTCTTTCTTACTGCAGAATTTCCAACCCTTTGATGCTTTCCCTTCTCAGCCACCGCCCTCCTCATAGCATTGGTCTTTACAATGACTGGACCAGCTGCAGTTATAACAATTCCTGGTAAAGATGCACTTCTTCAACCCATTAGCAGTGAAGGCCACATTCTCGTTCTTCCCCTTTGACTTCCCTGCATTTTGGATTGCTATTTGATCATATTCATCGAGGATAAGTGTCATCAACAGCTCGGCAGAGATGGTTTGACCAGTTATCTGCATGTTTGATGACATAGAAGAGAGGATGGGGTTATAGGATGGCAGTAAGGAGGCGAAGATCATATTTAACATTTCAATGTCAGTGAGAGTCATGCCCATTGAGGCAAGCTTTTTGCATATAGACATGATCTTGTCTAGGTGTGCTCAGGCATCAGCACCATCTTTCAGCTTCAGCTCACTGAGTTGACATCTCAACTCAATGCTAACAACAGCTGATCAATTCTTGAATAAATCCTTGAGTGTGGTAAAACACTCAAGGGCAGTTGACTTTCCCTGAATTCAAAGGAACAAAGAGTTTGGCAGGACGATGGCAATTTGCTGTCAGACAAGGGCATTCTTCTCACCCCAACTAACAAGTGCCTGTTCGTAGTCAGCAATAGCAAGCACCTTGTTGGAGATAGTGGATGACTATCTGGCTGGCTGAGCAGCAGCTGGATTCACAGGTGGCATTATGGTTCCAGTAATGTGGTCAATCAGGCCTCTTGTAGTTAGGGACCATTTGAGTCTCCTCTTCCATAGAAACCATTCCTTCCCAGAAGCATCAAGCTTTGGGACTTTCATAAACTCATCGCCAATTTTGAATGAATGTACTATAATGAGTTCAAGGATGTGAGAATGTCTGAGTGGCAAGGTTAATGAGTGGGGCTCATAACCTATAGAAATATCTCAGTGACTATCAAAGTCAACTACTTGCATTAGTAGCTACCTGTAGAAATATCTAGAGTAGGTAGCTATGAGAGAACTGCATGGATTGTAAAGTAAGTGGCTCACCTTAGTAACTGTCAGAGTCAACTGAGATACACTAAGCAAAGTCTGAAAGATAAAGAACTAGTTACATAAGCGAAACATCGCACCATACACTAATAACAACAGGTTATGCTCATAAATGTCAGTTATGTTTAACATGATGTCATCAGGTGAGAGTTTTGAACCATTCATTCTTGTAGTCAGCATTATCATACTGATGTGAACATTATAGGAAGGTGGGAGGGAGTTTAGGATCATGTTGGTGAATTCTTTGTGATGTAGGGTAATGCCTAGCAATACCAGCTCCTCTTGCATCAAGTGGAGCTTGTCAAAGTGATCTTATAGGTTCCCTTTTCCATTGCAGTGTGTTTCCTGCATCTTATGACAAAGCTCAGTTCTGACAAGAGATAACCTGTCTTGGAATTGCTTGGTGAGGGCTTCCCACATTTCCTTTGCTGTCTGTTCTTTCTTGACATAAATGTAGATGAACTTGGGAATGGAGCTATTTATCAAGTTTTTCATGTAGGCATTTTATTTTCACCATTCATTGTTATGTTACTGACTTCAAACTGAAATCAGGCCAAAGGAACTGAATTCCAAGCATGAGAAGTACAACCCTAGCTACTGACTACCTTTATATACTAGGGTCTTATATGCACAGACCATGCCTTAAGGGCAGGTTCAGAATACTATGGAACATGCTAGAACATTCTGATAAGATTGTGGCTATGCAATAAGATTAGATAAGATAAGATGAGAGTATCATATTATAAGGGAAAAGAGTGGGTTCTGACATTATCCCCTTCTCAGGGCTGTTATTCTGAGACAGCAGGGATATTAAAGAGGTGGGAAGGAAGTTGGGTGAGGGAAGTGGCAAATTTTTGGAACTCGGGGTTTGAGAAGAGTGGGGTATCCATCAAGCAAGATGAGCAGTCGCAGGCATCGATGTATGCTCATCTGATGGCATCTGGGTTATCATCCCAATACTTAGTAAGGGCTCCCTTGACATTCATAAGGTGTGCCTTGGGTTTCCATGTGCAGTCTTCACAGGAATATCCTTTCCAATGTACTAGGTATTCCATTTGTCCCTTGCATTTGTGTGAGTCAACGATGTACTTTACCTCATACTCTTCTTTTTGTTTGATGACTACTGGTGGTGGTGGCATAGGTTTCACCTGGGATGGGAATTTTCCTGTGATGTATGGTCATAGGTGCGATTTGTGGAATATAGGGTGGATTCCTTGCCAGGTGGTCAGGATTTTAAGTTTATAAGCAGGTCCAACCTTTTCTTCCACTATAAAAGGGCTGTATCATTTATCTTCCAACTTCTTCATTGGTCGATCAAACTTTATGTACTTTCCATCCACCAGCACTCTGTCTCCTTTTTTGTACTTGATCGGCTTTTGGGCCTTACAATTGTAATACTTTTTCATCTCCTGTGCTGCCTTCTCCAACGCTTTCTTTGCTTGCCTCTGTAATTTCTTCATTCAGGCAGCAAACTCCTGAGCTTCCTTGCTTCATACATTTCATGCTCCATCTACATTTACCATGGGTTGTTGCCCATAGTTGAGTATAAATAGGGATGACTGTGTGCTGCTGTTGATTTTCTGATTGTGGGCAAATTCTGCCAATGCTAGCCAGTCTACCCAGTCATTTTGTTGGTGATTTACATAGATGCAAAGATATAATTCCACTTCCAAGTTTATTCACTCTGTTTGTCCATTGGTTTGTGGGTGGTATGCCATGGACAGGTTTTCTTTTATGTATAGGAGTGAGTATAGGTCAGTCATGAAATTCGAAATAAATTGTGGTCCTCAATCTGATATCATCTTCTTAGATGTGCTGTGGAGTTTGAATATCTGGTCATGAAAGATGATGGCTACTCCTTTTGCAATGATGGTCAACGAGACTGGTGTAAGGTGGATCATTTTTGAAAAGCGATCCACTATGGTTAAAATAGTGTCCTTCTCTTGTGACTTGGGTAGGGGGCCTATAATATCCACAGAGATTACTTCCCATGGAGTGGTGGGATTTCATTGGGATGTAGAGGGGTGTGTTGCAGAGTTGTGCAAGTTTTCGTTTTTTGGCATCTATCACACCCTTTTGTGTACATCTCAATGTCTTTTCAGAGGGTTGGCCAGTAGTATTTGGTCATAATGAGGTCTCATGCCCTTCAAGCTCCTAGGTGTCCTGCGAGGGGATGGTCATGATTTTCTTTAATAATTCTTTCTTGCAGTTCCTTGTTGTAGAGCACATAGGTCAACTCCTTCCATTTTATGATTCCTTTCTTCCTGCTCTATGAAGATCCATCTTTGGTGAGTCTTTCTTTTGCGAATTGTTCAGCTTTTCCCTGGTATTGCATGATTCGTGTTTCTACACTGGACCAGGTTTGGGTATGAACTTCCTTGTTTCTTTCAAAAAACCATTTGGGGAGTAATATTTTGGCCTTGTTATCATCTGTTACCCCCTTCTCATAATTTGTCCTCCTGGACAGAGAATCAGCCAGATTCATTTTGCCTGATCTGTGTTTAATAATGAAATCATATTCTTGTATGATTTGTTGCCAATGGGCTTGACAGCAGGAGAGATTGACCAGTTTTTTGAAATATTTGAGATTTTTATGATCCACAAGGACCTCAAATGGGTGTTTAGCCCTGAGCAAATATTGTCTCCATTCTTTGAGTGTAAACATAACCGCTAACATTTCAAGGTCAGCGATGTGATAATTTCATTCAGCATCATTTAAGGATCAGGAGATAAATGTGATTGGGTATCAAATTCCTTTTTGTAGCTGAGACAACATGGCACCCACTTCTATGCCTAACCCGTCAGTCTTGACACAGAAGGGATCATCATCCGTCAGCATGGCTAGTGCTGGTGCCAATGTTAGTGTTAGACATTGTAATTGTTCATCTCACTGCTGGTTAGTATACTGACCACAGTCTGACCACTAGTGATTGCATACTGGCCACTTGTGCTCAGTTTCACCTGTAATTCGCTTGTAAGCCACATTGTGGCCTTTCTTATTATTGTTTATTATTGTAGTGTGCACTTAGAGTACAACCTGCAAGCTCCATGTTAGGACTCCTTAGTCTCTGACATTGGACTCCAGGTATGTGCACTTTTAGCTATATCAATCATAGTCTCTAACATTGGACTCCAGCTGCTTGATTCAGCTAGTAAACAGCTGCCTCATCCAACTATTTAACAGGTTATGAGCCCTGCACTTTAAACTGTCACTTTACAGCTTGCTGCCTAGGCAACCTTATTTTCATTTGTTGCAACTCTGCTACATTCACTCCATCCACCTCTCTATTGTGCATTTTTGCCCCATCTAGCCTCAATGGCCTCAGAATAACACACCCATTGCATTCAGCCTCTTAATGGCAACAACTACACCATCTAGAGCAAAGAGATGAAGGCTCTGCTGTGCTCAAAAGGCCTCTGGTGCCTTGTTGATGGAAAGGAGAAGTGACCCAGCTCTGGAGATAAAGAGCAGAAGTCCTAAAACATCAAGCAGGACAAAGCAGCTGGTGAGCTGATGCTTAGTTTGATGCCAGACCAGCAAGTGCACATTTGAGCCTTGTAGGATGACCCCACTGCTGCTTGGAAGGCCCTGGCGATACTTTTTGTGCAACAGAAGGCCAGCACACATTTTGTAGCTTATGAGGAGTTCTTTTCTATCAGAAAGTGTGCAGATGAGATACTACCAGCTCTTAGTGCTTGAGTTGAGCAAGCCATGGCCAGAACCTAGGAGTTGTGCCCCCCATTGTTTGATTTGGCAACCTCTGATATAGGATCGCTTCTATTTCATATTCCTCTTCTTCATTGATAAGGTTCAGTGGCAGTTGTTTGAAATTCGGACCATGTACATCATTTTTGCAATAGGGAGATAGGAGGGAAGCATGAAACATGGGGTGGATCTTCCATGTTTCAGGGAGTTGGAGTCAGTAGGTGATTGGGGATAGGACTTTTGTTATCATAAAGGGTCCTTTCCATTTTGCAGTGAACTTGGAATTGTCAATGTGGTGCTTCAGGTTGTGCGCCTCTAGCCAAACTTTGTCCCCTTTGGCAAAGGGTGTAAATGAATGTTGGTTTCTCTTTTTTATCATCATCTGGGCTAGTTCATGTGCAGCTAGTGCTTATCAGACCACACCTAGAAATGCTAGGGCGGACTATGCGATGAGAATTCCAAACTTGAAGTATGTACATGGGGATCAACTACTTATATACTAACTACATGATTTAGGGCAGGCATAGGGTAAAGGGCATGATGTCATCGATGATATCATAATTGCGTCATAATGGGGCGTAGGGTCTTGAAGACCTAGATCATGATGGAATGTCATGGAATGTGCTGGAACATTCCGATAAGATCGTGGCTGTGCGATAAGATAAGCACAAGCCGTAGCGAAAAGTGTAGTGGTTTTTTATCGGGTTCTGACATTACCCCCTTTTCACGATTGACGCTCCTGAGTCGATGGTATTTCGAATAAATGTGTAGGAAGTCGAGTGAGCGACGCGGCAAACACCTTGAAATGGTCGGTCTCGAACATGGGTTTTCTTTCTATGCACATATCGCAATCGCAGTTGTCGAATAGCGCCTGTCGCATTGCTGATGGATTTTTCTTATAAAAGTCGGCTAATGCTCCCTTGGCATTCGTGATGTGTGCCTTGGGTTCCCACGTGCATTCTTCACGGGGATAGCCTTTCCAATGGACAAGGTATTCGATACCTCCGCGGCGTTTTCTGGCGTCGATGATGGATTCGACTTCGTATTCGTTTTTCTGAGGATTAACAACCAGTGGCGGTGGTTCTTTCTTTTGTGAAGGGTAGATGCCTTCTTTATAGGGCCACAGGTGTGACTCGTGGAACACCGGATGTATCCTTTTTCGCCATGTAGGAGGTAACTCCAACTGGTATGTGGCCGGGCCGACTTTCTTTATGATTTTGAAAGGACCGTAACGTTTGTCCTCTAGTTTCTTCGTGGGTCTATCGGTAAAGATATGTTTTCCGTCCACAAGGACTTGGTCTCCGGCGTTATACATGACAGGAGCGTGAGTTTTACGATCGTAATATTTTTTCATCTCTTCGGCAGCTTTGCCTAATGAGGCTTTCGCATCGTCATGAGCTTTCTTCATCTTTTCTATGAATTCTTTCGCCTCCTCTGACCTCACTTCTCTTCTTCCGTCAATGGTTATTAAAGGTTGTTGGCCGTAGTTAAGTAAGAACAGCGATGCATTTGTAGCACTAGATGTTTTCTGGTTATGAGCGAACTTGGCGAGGGCGAGCCATTCGACCCAGTCGTTCTGTTTATAGTTTACATAGGTATGGAGGTATAACTCGACCTCCGAATTCATCCTTTCCGTCTGACCGTCCATTTGAGGATGGTACGCCATAGAGGGGTTTCCTTCGATATAGAGGATGGAGTACAAATCGGTTATGAAGTTTGACACGAATTGCAGGCCTCAATCAGATATGACTTTTTTGGGTGTGCCGTGGAGCTTGAATATGTGGTCGCGGAATATGACCGCTACTCCTTTGGCAGTTATCATAGAGGAAACGGCGAATAGATGAATTATTTTTGAAAATTGGTCTACTACCGTGAGGATGGCATCTTTGCCTTGCGACTCGGGTAGCGGGCTGATTATGTCTATAGAAATGATCTCCCAAGGTGCTACGGGGATTTCATTGGGAGTCAAAGGGGTTTTTGCAGGTATAGGACGATTTTTGGTTTTCTGACAATGATCACAGCCTGAGACATATCTTTCAACGTCTGCTCTAAGCGTGGGCCAGTAATATCGTGTCATGATTAAATCCCTGGTGCGTCTTGCACCTGGGTGACCGGCAAGCGAATGATCATGGTTTTCTTTTATGACTTTTTCTTGTAGAGATTTTTCCCATGGTATATACAAAAGATCGCGCCAGTATATTAAATCATTTTTTAACGTCCACTGCGACTTTGAATTTTCTAACCCTTCCTTCGCATATCTCTCAGCCTTTGACTGGTATTGCGCTACAAGCGACTCGATAGAATGCCAAGTCTGGGCGCGAGAGTGTACACTTTCAGGATTTGGTCCTGTGGCATCGAATAAATAATCCGGTAGGAGGATTTTTGCTTTGTTATCATTTTCTACCCCCTTTTCATAGTCTGGCCTCCTGGACAGAGGATCGGC
>JBBPQW010000378.1:0-22120 GCA_038092695.1 Boletus rubropictus
ATGCAGACTTTAGCACATTGTGAATTGTTCAGGAAGAGACAGGAGAGGAGAGGGTAGAATTAATGAGATGTATTGCCTGGACAGCATTTTCAACCTTGCCAGAGGTAATACTAGAAACAATTCTTCTTTTATCAGTAGGAGAAAGCTTGGAAGAAGGGTCTAATTTGATGTTTTCCCTGCCTGGATGATCTCTTTGATAATCCTGGCTACAATGAACTTCCCCAGACCAGTTTGGGAGGATATATTTCTAGCAGAAAGACCAGATTCAGAGAAAAAAAGGATATGAACTCTAATAGAGGCAGAAATGGGCTTTATGGTGAAGTAGGGTTAGCTGGGTGGTATTTCTGCTCTTTATAGTGCCCATGGTTATGTAAGTTACATAATGAGACAGGGTTGAAGCATAGCATCCATCAGAACATTATATTATTTACCAAAAAATGACTGATAAAATTATGCTCAAATAAGTGTCCCAATGACATGTTATTTTGAAATTGTTATATCTCAGTGCCATGGCAACCAAATCACATGACTAAGGGCTCATTTTCAGGGTTGGAGGTAGGGGTATTGATGACCTTGCAAGGGTCAGAGCTGATATATTTTGGTTCTTTTGCAAATGTCAAGTCTTTCCAAAATTGCCCAACATTGGGACACTTATTTGAGCCACTGTAACCATGTCATTGCTTATGTAATGATGTAGCTACATTGTTGCTGCTCAATTCTTCCCACATCAGTGACTCCTATAGTTACTGAGGTAAGACCTATATCCATTTCTCTAGTACTCTAGCTAACAATTATCTAGACTTATATTCTACTTTAGCTATTGGCCAGTGATCCTATTTTACCTGGTTGATCCTATCTCACCCATGAGGGTTTATGCTATTGGATAGTGATCCTGTTTGATCCTATCCAGTGCTGAGATGGATACACTATTGGCTAGATAGCTGGGTAAAACCAGAAGTGTGTGAATGTGCTGATGCAGCTGATGACACATCCTTCCCATGATGTCAAGGAGTCTATCATACTGTAAATGATAAGCAATAACTCCTTTCAAGGATATTGGGGTGAAGTAGAACTTGAATAAGAAACCCCAAATCTGACAAAGGCTACAGTATGCTATCAGTCATGTTTCTTTCTCCTTCACATTCCCTAATGACCCTATTTTCTCTATTCTTTGCCATAATTGGTGGGTAATCATTTATTCCATTCCTTGGCTGCTGTCGACTACCAGCTACCCATTTTGCTATGCTGCAGTAATCACTTTTCCCTCTTGCTATTTACATCCTTACATCCCTATATCCATTTTTTTACTTGCCATTCCTTACTGCATTTCTGCATTTTTACTACAAAAGACATGTTTAATGCTATTCAAGTTCATGACCATCACATTTTCCAAGCAAGGTATGAGCTAACAGCAGTTGGCCTTCCCGAGTTCGGAATTGGTTCGGAAAAGTCAATTCCCAGACTTTTTGGGTACTTTGAGACCCGCTATAGTAGCATGACGTTCAGATGGTGGGCTCCACATGACTTAGCTCTGGTTAGAAAAAATATATTCCGACCTGCCTGGCTCGAACAGGCGACCTCAAGATAGAATATCCATTACAGTCTCGCGCTCTTCCAACTGAGCTAAGGTCGGCCTTCGACTTTTGACTGAATAAAATTATCATCAACATTCGCAATTTGTCCTGAACTGGTAGCAGATGCCCGGTCACCCGTATGGCCATCACCCTCAGAAGAAACACTTTGACAAGACTTTTTGCTTTTACCCTACTACTAGCAGGGCTTATTTTTATAATCTCCTCATCTGAGACATCTCCATCTTCTATCTCCAAGTACCAGGGATATAATGTGATCGAGCGAGTTACCAGACTGAAGAACCTGAACGTTCAGAAACACAAATCACTGCAGCAGAGGATGGGTAGAGACACCAGACCTGACATATTTGATGGTCTTATATCTGCTGGTGTCAGAGACTTTTGGGAGCGGTTCCAGGTGCCTTTGTGAGCTCAGAAGCCTGATTTCTCGTTTGAGAGGACATTGACCATTGGCATAGCATCACCGCCAAGGAGACCAGCCATGTGGATACTCAAAGCGTGCTCAGCGCAGTGGAAGGGCTACTTTCACTGAACGGTTGGGTTGCCGCCTATTGCCCTACCTTGGCTCGCCCTTTTGGACAAAACAAAAACATTGACGAAGACGCCTACGACGACCTCGCCAAAGATGATCAACTCTACTACATAGCATTGGCCATACACTCCGCAGATCACTTTCTCGTCGACCAGCTCGCCGTGATAGTTCAACTAGCGAAACGCCTTGGCACATCCAATCTGTTCGTCTCGATGTTGGATTATGGTTCCACTGACTCCACACCCACCCTTACGGATCTCTGTGAAGCAGTATTGACTCTGCTTGGTGTACCTTTCAGAATAAACCGCGTCCCGTCGATGACAGAGGACCCTACGGCTGCATACTACCCCTCTGAAGAAGCGTATATGCGAAACCTTGCGTTAGAGCCATTGCTAGAGCTCTACGAAAAGAGACAAATATCTTTCAATCGTGTTATCTGGCTCAAAGGATTTACTTGCCCCAGCGACATTCTGGAAACGCTCAGGGTGAGCATTGCGAACGAAGCCGCAATGGTCTGTGGGATGGACTGGGCTGAGTCGGGTGGACAATTCATTTTCTCTGATAGGTGATTTCATATGCACGACAGCGATCATATGGACCTGAGTATTATTCCCTTAGGTGGCGTACTCGGGATATCCGTGGCGATCAATTTCGACAATCCAAGTCTTCATCGAAGCCTGGTGCTGTACCACCTCGCGACAAGAATGGAGCTACCAGATACACTCAACATCTTCCCTTTCAAGTTTTTTGCTGCGAGGCGGGCACACACATCGTGGATCCTGCGCAATCCTACTATAAGGGTTTGAAGTATCGCTATGGCTTGGACTTTCACAATGCGTCTGCCTCAGACAGCCCGCCTCAACGCTCCCCAGATGCACCTTGTCTGGATAGTAGTCAAGCATGGTTTTGCAGGGATCTTTGGATTAGCAAGGCACTAGAAGGTGTTCAAGACGAAGAGGGATCTGACCCTGCCCTCCCCTACCTAAAACCTAATACAGGGCTTCGGGTCAAATATCGCAGGCAGATACCTGAAGCCCTCGTTGATCCGGATGCCAATGTTGGGTCAGATTTTGACGCCATGCCAGACTCTGATCTTCCTCTCGAGGAGCTTCCGGCCACCCGACTAACTGTACCAAACTCGGCTTACACACCGGCTCGTATTTTGATTAACCCACGATGTGTGACGACCTACGCGGGCGTAAGCCATACTCAATTGGCGCTAGACCTTTTCGGTACGGGCGGCGACGATGGATCACAGGGTAATGCGACCAGGAATGTGCTTGACGATTGGGAAGGATCTCCAGAAAGTTTTGTTTGTCAAGAACAACGGTACGTATTCTCTTAACCCTAAAATTTGAGTATGGCTACAGCTTACCTATATTTCATAGCCAAACTGGTGGTCGGGTCGCCGCAAAAACCCAACGTTTGCTGGGCTTTTCTATCCACGTTGAATTAACTTCGAGAGCCCTCTAGCAAGTATCATACAAGCGTAGATTACAACGTAGATTTAACCGTCACGGTACTCTTCTCTTTTTTCCAAACCCTTTGAATGTTACACCATCATCCGAGTCATCATCTACGATGACATGACGACGTTTGTTCCCTCTTGCAGGTAAGTTGGGCATTGGGTCATTTTTTCCTGTACGGGACTTCCCTTTAGTTCCCCGAGGGCCATCGGCTATCACAGAGTCTTCCTCGTCCGAATTGAAGAACAGCGTTTCAGTCGTGGCTCTTGCCTTCGGTTGTGGGGCTTTACGAGCTGCCCTTTTAGTTGTTTTCTCAGCTGGTGCATCGGTGTCAGCACCATCTGATTCGAAAACGGTCGGAACGCGCTTCTTTTGAGTCCCGGCAGTTTCGGTAGGTGTTAGAGTCTCTTGTACCTTTGCAGCGCTGTCCTTCCAGTAACCTGTTGCGCGATAAAGGAAGCTACGGACCAAGAAAAAAAATCTCAAACCTACCTGACCCTACTCCATAATCATGCTCAGCCCTAGCCACAAGCTCGACATGAGCACGGGACGAAGGGATTGGTGTCTATGAAATGTTCAACAAACAACCTTAATAACCGTCAACACACGTACCTTCTTAAACTTCTTGAAATTTGGCCGACCATCATAGGTACGGGTCGCACCAGCCGTATCTTCACGATCAAAATTCCGGCGAAAGACCTCTAAATCAATCACCACCATGAAATTCCCTCGCAAGTCCCTCGCCTCAGTGCCGAAGTCCCCAAGAACTTCCCATACCCGTTCTTCCTCAAGATGGGTGTCTGATTTTGAGACACGAAGATTGCTGAATTCTCGGTCAAACTCATCATTGGCTATCTTCTTCCCTTTCCCAGATGCAAGCGCAGTTAAAAAGGCTGGGTCAGTGTCGACCTGATGACCCTGTTCGGGTCTAAACTTGGTTCGTTTCACTGGTGCTCCACTATTTCCAGACCTCTGCGTAGCATCCACATGTGACTCTTGGATTTCTTGCGGTGCAGGGGATCTCCGATGAGGGCGAGGTGAGGCAGGTACAGTAGACCGGGCTGGAGGACGATAACTCTCCTCTTCTTCCTCGACCACCACTTCAAGTATTTGTGGGGGAATGTTAGCCATTTGGGAATGCGATGGTCGCGAATCATTTTGGGTAACGCTCTCGCCACTTTGAGGAGAACCAACAGAATGCTCCATCACAATGTCATGTGGGTTTGAGAGACTATACGGATCGACAGTCATCTTGTCCGGATCACTTGCATCAAAAAGTGCCTTGAACTTCTTCAATGGCGGTTCTTTGCTCCCCTCGTTTTCTGCAACGGGCTCTTCGAAAGAAGGGGCCGGAGCAGGTGTTCGTCGTTTCAGCTTAGTCGACCGTGTCATTACAGGGAGCTAACATAACTTTCAAGATTCGCCTATTTTGGTGGATATAAGCCGGGCGCACCGGAGGAAGAGTGTATCCAAGGTTTTCCGCCTGAACTTCATCCTTACTATTGGACACGACAGGTTCTTCTGCCCGACTTGATGTCGACAGGGGCTTGGTACGACGAATAAGTGTCTGAGAGGAGTCATCCAACGAGTCAGGGAGGCAACATATTCCCATACCTTGCTGGGAGGAGGTGGAATGGGTAACCCAAGGAGCACAGGAGGAGGGGAGGGGGATTTGCAATGAATATCACTCTGTTCTGTGAGAACTTTCTCTGGCATAGCAGGCAGCGACGGTTCATTTAAATGGGTATTCGGGACTAAGTCTGGGAAGGGGAAGTCGCTCTCCGCCGAAGTACCTATCATGGGAGTGAGAAAAAACCGACAAGGCACAAAGCAGAGTCACCTTGACTCGTGAACCCTTCACTAATTAGCGAGGCATCAGTATTGATCACGGCATTCATCAACGTTTCAATTGTAACGAACGGCAACGAGAGACTGTAGTTTGAGATGAGTACCCATAGCATGATGACACAGAACGCTGCATCTACCTTTGGGCGTCAGCGCTCATTTCCCGCCACTTTCCCTCACCAACAGTAGCCTGCACTACATGCTCGCGGGCAACGATGGCAACTTTCAAACCAGCTTCGTCTACTTTCCTTTTTGCCTTGGCCAGCATCTGTCGCCACTTTGCTTCCCCGTTCGTCAGGGGGAAACATTCATACTCCCCATCACCACGAATGATTAATTCCCTTGTATCCCCATCGTCACAGAGTAAAACAAATCGATATCCCTTTAGGAGATGAAGTCTCTCTTCGTTCGGCTCCCAGAACTTGAAAGACTTGAGCGAAGATACGAGCGAAGGAG
The DNA here is from genome assembly GCA_038092695.1 of Boletus rubropictus. Classification (NCBI taxonomy): domain Eukaryota; kingdom Fungi; phylum Basidiomycota; class Agaricomycetes; order Boletales; family Boletaceae; genus Boletus; species Boletus rubropictus. The sequence continues at coordinate 5,892 of JBBPQW010000378.1, forward strand.
AGAAAGTTGGTCTGTATTTGCTCTCCAGTGGAGGGGTGAAGGACTGTTCTAGAGGTGCCTGTTTGAAGGGATGACTATCGTCAGGCGTAATTCCTAGGCGGATGAGTTCTTGCAACCATTCTACTTTCACGAGCTGCGTAGCCGATAGCAAGGATGTAGCCAACGAGACGGTGAGCTCATACTTGGGAGTGAGATGGTGTGTCGCAAGCGAGCTTGGAGAGGTTATCAGGCTTATGCCTGAAGTCATCCTTAGAACTCTAGAGCAACCTGATATGATGTGGAACACTTGCCTAATACGGCACAATCTTCACTTGATATAGACGGCAGAGTCCGCGCAAGCGGAAGGAAACATGCGATACGTTGCCAGTGTACCCTACCGTGTTAGTCAGAGACAGAGAACGCTATTCACGGAGACGAGACACACCCTAGGGATATCCCCACCACAATATAGATCTTATCCCCAGACTGGAGTTGGCACGAAGAGGAGGGATTCACGATGATGGCTTGACCGTCCCGGTCAATTGACATTGGTTTTTCCTTTGCATTGTATATCTCCAACGTTGGGACAAAGGATGGATTGAGCTGAACACATGTACAGTTATACTGGGATACTCTTCATTTGCTACCTTGGCCACGCACCACGTCGTCTTGTGTACAAGGGCCCACCGTGAACTCGCAATGATCGCGAGATATCTTCTTATTGTTCACCAATAGTGGTCTGTCTCTACGACCAAGGGTAATCTTGCGACCAGTTTTGAGCAACTTTGTCTCTGGGACCAAAGCACTGACGAGAGCGACGGACGCATCATTGAACAGACTTACTAGCAACATCCTTACTCTCGGAATCGAAAGGCCCTGTTAACAACCACATGTTGTACTGATTCAGAGTGAAACAAGGCGCGTGAGGCACGATTGTACCACGTGACATTTTTTTAAATCCAAAGCTGACTAAGCCTATTATTACCATGCGAAATACTTTACAAGGAAACGTTTGTTATCAAAAAGTTCATACCTAACAAGCCCAGCAAACAAATCATGACTGCACTGGATGCGCCTGATCGGACGACCCTGTGGGATCATCATTAGTCTTTGGACCAATGTATGGCGGTTGCCATTGCAATTGAGAGCGGTACGTGCCCTGTGCACCCGCACTCTCTGCGGGAGATTTGCAAGTCGGCATCGCCACGGGATGATACCCAGGGTAGGCGTATGCTGCCGAATATGGAATCTCCTGGGGAACATGGCACATTTGGTAGGGCCAGGACCCGGTCGCATACATCGCCAAGGAAGGCTGGTAATGATAAGAAGGGTTATGCATGGGTACAGGTGCAGGTACGGGTGCCGAAGTGGAGGAAGTGGAGGAAGACGATGAGGCAGGTGGGAAGGTGGCAACATGAAGCGTGGGGATTACTTCCGTGACCCGCTGAGGCGTCGCTGCGAGAAAGACATATATTGAAAGATCAGGAGAGGTCGCACATGACTCGACAATCGCACTTACGTTCAGGTGCAGGCTCAAACGGTTTTTGCATCACAGTCTGTCCGTCCGTCCGTCCGAACACAACACTACCCCACTTAAACTCTCGTTTAATACCCCTATCCCAAAGCACCTCAATGGATTTAGTCTCCTCAATGACGCGGATCAGTGAGACTTCGAAAACCCCAGCGCTCACGCGTATCTTGATTCGAGCCATTGACGGAAGCGCAAGCAGCTCATTCCTAATCTTATCCTGTTTACTCGCTTTCTTCGCAGCCGCGACGGCCTGTAAACGACACCATAAACCACGGCGGCCATAAAGATGTATTCTAAATGCTCACTGGGTTGTGTTGGTTACATAGTAATTGCACTTCGTTCTTCTTGATCGTCTTCAATACTTGGGGTGTGACATCCGCAGTCGGCTGTGTATCTTGAGCCACAAACTCCCTGGGTGTCACCTCATATAGTGACGACCCTCCGGATGAACGAGGTATATGGGAAGGCGTTGGCTGCATATCAAGCAGAATCACCTCCTTCTCAACCTCGCGCAACACAGTGTAAGAAATACCACCTTGTCCTTCTCTCGCACAGGACACGTGGAATGACTTGGTACACTTTCCCTTGGTGCACTGGATAGGGGCTCCGTGCGCCTTCTGTCGTCCCTTGGTGCAAGCAGAACATTTCTGAAGCACGTCACTACAACGGATCCCATGCAGGAGAAACTGTGTCCTACCAGATTCCATCTGTCTTTCACAATCGCATCCACCCCAAACACTCTCAACTCCCGAACATGCAAGCCATCAGGAGAAGTCCCTCCAAGCTCCGCTACATCAATCCATGTCTCGGGCACTACCTTTGCGCACTCTTCGTGTGCCATCCATACAGTGGGACCATACATAGATGACAATGATTCGGGAAGTTCTCTTTTCCCTATGGGTGGGTCCTGAACACGCAAAAGACCGTCGCGTGACATGGAGACACATAGGCAGCAAGGAAACCCTTCTGGTTCCGGAAGTTTTGGTGCGAGTCTAAGCATGATGGAAACCTTGGAAGGTGGAGCAGAGCTGGGCGGTGCGGATTCGGCTGTCGACTTTGGCCGCTTCCGCTTCGGCACACCGTCGATCCCTTCGGCCTTTCTCTTCGATGATCCTGGTAGCTGAGCAGGCAAATTTAGCATCTCCTCACGGTCACGCAGAAGCTGATCGACGTCTATACGAACGCTGACGACGCCTTAGACGTGAAGTGCCGGGGGATAGAGAGGAAGTACCTGTCAGATATACATTGACATGCCTTTGCTTTACGACCAAGTTCGACCCAGCTCTCGAGGGCGAAGTTGACACTCTCAGCGCAATTGAAACCAAGATTGAACCCGGCATGATAACCCCGCGGGTAGGTAATAACGAATTCGTGTTCCCGCTGAACGAGGAAATTTGGTCGACAGGAGGACTGTGCTAGTAACGTCGGTGATGCAAGGAAAGATTTATGTCGTAAGAATTGCGGGCACTGAGACGTATCCTTGGGAAAATAGCCTATTCCACTCATATTAGAAACTCGATACAAGATGAATGACAAAGACCGCACTCTTCATCGTTGACTCAAGAGCAGCAGCTCGTCCTTGGGGTACCGCATACCAGAATTTTGGGGCGCCAAAATGAATGTAGTTGATACTGAAAAGATCCATGTCCTCGACATGCCAGGCAAATGTAGCTCTCCACATCCCAAAGTACAAGTAAGGCAAGTTTACGCCGGGAAGGCCTTTCGAAGAGGATGGCAGGATACGTGAAAGGAAGGAAGGGAGATGAGCAACGTTCCAAATTTTTGTCTCGTCAGTGTATAGCGAACCTTGACGAGAAGATTGTCAATCGCGTCATGATCGTGACCAACTGAAACATACCTTGCATATCAGCGCCATACCAAGCAGGGCGTCCCAAACCACAATTTCGCCAGTACTGACGCTCGAGTTTTTGACAAAATTCAGTCGTGTAGTCATCAGGAGAGGTACCTGGGGGTAGCCAGTCTTTGTTCGGATTGAATAATTGGAGGAAGGCAGCGTCCTTGGCAGCGCGCTCGGCGAGTTGAGCTTCGCGTGCCTCACGGGTCTGCGTTCGTCTGCCCTTCTGCTTAGGTTTTTCCTCTGTTTGATCGGCGTCAACGTCAGCGAGATGGTCACCGTCATCTTCTACGCCAACATCATCACCTCCGATCACCTGAGAGGGGATGTTTGTCGGTGAGGGATCAACATCAGCAGTTGGTGAACGAGGATTTCCAACACTTGTGGGCGGGGACATGTACTCGCCACGGGATTCATCAACAAGCAGGTCTGTGGATAATTCGCCCTGTTCTTCTTTGACTGTAGAACGAGGAATCTCCTCCGGTTCGATCGACTCCACTTTGAAACTAGGTGCTCTCGGGCGAGCTCTTCTTACGGGCCTGAGACCGATGCGCGCGCTCCGTGCATGAAGACCGACGTCATCGATGCCGGGTGAACAGAAATCTTCTTTATTGCAAAGCTCCGCCCACTCGCGGACACTCATGACCCTGCGCTTTTCCACGTTTTCCTGCCGAAATAGACCAGCACGGCCCAGCATGTGTTGTTCGATGGGGGATCTTATCTTGACGTTTGCAAGTTGATCTTTGATTGAGGGTAACGATTTGACCCTAGGAACGATGGGGACAACTGTCGCTCGTTGCGGGAATCATGCTCACCATTCCTTTGGAGGGATGACCTTGACAATTCCGCTTTTAATTCCCCAGGGTTCGATTTTTGTCATGTATCCCTCAAAGTCGGCAAATTCACTCATGGTCGGCTTGAAGACGGGTATGCCGCGGTGTGCGAGCGGATCGTCATCGGGGTCGAACCACGGCCTGGCATCGGAATTTGGAGAAGGAGGAAGGTAAACACCCTCTGAGCCGAAGAAGTGGTCAGGCTGGACGGGAATTGCGGGGGCGCGTGGAGTAGCAGATCTAGACGGGGTGCGGCTCCTGGACATTGTGACCGGGCTATTCTCCCACGGGTAGAAGACGGCGACGAGAACGAAGAGCAAGAGCTTGTTGTGGTCGTGGTCGTGGTCGGCGACGACGACGACGGTGAGTGTACGATTATGCGTATGTCCCTTGCTCGTCGTCGCGGACCACAGACGAAACAGCCCAAATAACTTTCCCTCGGCAATTCCCGAAGATGGATTATATAATACATACTCAAAGCCACCAGTCTTGCTACTAACACTAACCACCAGCGCTGACGACGATGTCCCCGGTACCACATCTCATGACCCTGGCCGACCTCACTGGCCCACAGATTTTGCGTATGGTTAGCCATGCACACGCTCTCAAGCAGATATCTCTCCCCTGGCTCGCCCCGCAGTCCCGCAACCTGAAGAACGCACGCCTGCGTATGCCCCCACAGTCGCTCTTTAACAAATCTATCGCCCTCATCTTCTCCAAGCGTAGTACTCGCACACGCGTCTCCGCAGAGACGTCTGCCGTCCTGCTCGGTGGTCGTGCCCTATTCCTTGGTTGCGACGACATCCAACTCGGCGTGAACGAGTCCCCTCGGGACACGGCGCGTGTTCTTGGTGGTATGTGTCAGGGTATCTTTGCTCGCGTCGGTGGCCACGAAGAAATCGAGGTAAAATTCACCAATTCGCGTTCGTTCCACCTGCATAAATATCGCTGCAGGAACTCGCGAAATACTCACCTGTTCCCGTGCTCAACGCTCTTTCTTCCCTCTGGCACCCCACTCAAATACTTGCGGACGTGCTTACTTTGCATGAGCACGCGCACCTGTTTGATCCAACGCAAATCCCTGCTCCTGGCGAAAATAAACCGCTCCCCTCCCTCCCTCCTCTGACAGTGGCCTACGTCGGTGACTCTTCCAATGTCCTCCACGACATGCTTGTCACATACCCGCGTCTCGGGCACAAGCTTCGTGTCGCGTCTCCACCTCAACCCGCCTACCAATGTCACAAGGCCGTGTGGGAACGTGTCACGGAATTAGGGTGCGACAAAGACATCTGGTGGGGAAGTGACCCCCGTGAAGCTGTCAGGGGTGCCGATGTTGTCGTGACTGATACTTGGTGAGAAATAACGTACTCACCACCACATTACACGATTCATCGATTGTTGCGTTTGCAGGATATCCATGGGCCAAGAGGCAGAAAAAGAGCAACGTCTCAAAGACTTTTCTGGGTATCAGGTCACAGAAGCACTTTGTCGGGAAGGTGGTGCCAACTCCAATTGGAAGTTCCTCCATTGTCTCCCACGGAAAAATAACGAAGTCGACGACGAGGTGTGTTCTAGCCGACATAGCATCTTCTCGTGACTGATTGTGCTTTAGGTATTTTATGGTCCACGATCTTTGGTCTTCCCCGAAGCGGACAACCGAAAATGGACCATCATGGCCGTGTTCGAGTATGTCCCTTTGAAGCACCTCGAGTTCACTTTTGATTCTTACCCATTGCAGTCTTTTGTTCGGTAAATGGGACCTCTTGGGTGAATGTTCGACTGGCAAAGCAACCCAGTAAAGGACCACCCCAGCGATGAAAACTCATGTATTTACGATGTCTGTATGGTATATACTTGTACCCAGTATTCTGCACAGCCACTACACGCCAGCTTTAGCCCCAACGTTACACCCAAAACTCACTCGGTCAGGATGGCCTCACAAGCCGCTACTGCTGTGATCGTCGACTCAGTAGTAATGAAAATCTTGCATGCACATAGCTTCGCCCGAACTTCTGCTCAAGCGTTGTCCGTCCTCTCCAACTTATTAACCAGATATCTCGTTCTCCTGGCGTCCGCTTGTGGCCACTTTTCCGAACTCACAGGGCGATCAAGGTTGTCTGTCCACGACTTGGTTGCCTGTCTTGAAGAGCTTGGGACCAATTTGGATGAGTTGAGTGAGTACTGCAGCACGGAAGGGCTTGAGCTCTCTCGGTATGCATCGAGCAGTGCCAGAAGGCTTGACGACCTCGCAGATTTCAGAGGTATGATCCATTCGGCCTATTTCACGTTTACCCACACGTTCTGCTCTGTAGGTTACCTTGGCGAAGGGCTCGTCTCCGAAGATGACCCCATCCATCTTAATTATGTGCCACTCCCCGCGGATGGCTCTATCATCAACGGGGGTGATGAAGAGTCCGACGACGAGTCGAGCGATGTTGGCAGATCGCTGCCAGCTGAAACCTTCGACTGGTTTAGAGAGCCGCTATCATATCGCGAACATCCCACCGGCTCCTTCACGCCAGATTTTCTGCCACCGTTTCCCGATGCCTCTCAGCCGCACTCCCCCTCACCTACGCCCGTCCCCCATGCAGTCAAGATTGAAAGACCCCCTTCGCCACTCCCACAACACATTGCATCGATTTCTGCGGGGGACTACCTCATCCAGGTGCCATACTCAGATTCCGTCCTCGCTAGCACGCCCTCGTGGCATTTGCCATCATCTCAAACCCATGCAGCACGAACGTCCAAGTCTCAACCCCTGCGATCCGCAACGCCGTCGACTCAACAAGCTCTTTTGGCTGCATACCATCATATACTAACTCATCCCGTCCCTCGGCCAGGACCACCTAACCCTGCGAAACACAAAGTGGCAATGGCACTTCTTTCTCAAGTTCAACACAATACTCGATGGGATGCGCCGTCGACACTATACGCTAATATCGCACCGTGTCCTCCTCGCATCGCACCCATCGGACCATCTTACCCTATTGCTCATAGTGCATTGGAGGACATTCGTTCGGGAAAGGACACCGACAAAGACTCGGACAAAAGACCAATACTTCCGCCAGCACCTCCTCGGCCCGTCTTTTCCGGTGACAAACCAGTTTTCCTTGCATCACAACAGTCTTCCAGAATTCCGGAGCTTGCTCGTCAAGTCCTCCCTGTATGTATACCTGCTTTCAAGCAAGCGTTTTACTGAGATTGATATGTATAGGGCCCAGTACTGTCGCGCACATCACGCCTTACTCATCCTCCTGTTCTTCAACGAGGATCACAAAAGCTCTACTACGGTTCAGGTATTCCGGCACCGTGGAACTCCTCACTTACCATGTCCACAACGCAAGGAGGAAAAGGGGGAGAAGACGGGGCCACGACCAATGGGCAAGACGCTTCGTCGTTCACGCTTCCAGATGCGCAAATGTTTACTACGTGGGACTATGAGACCAAGCACTACCAGGAACCTTTGGGAGCAGGTCGCAGGGGCAGGGCGTCTGCGATGCCGATACTCTCATTGTCGTCTCTTGGTAGACCTAGAGTAGGTACTTGATATCAACCCGAGTGTGTTTATACGGACAATCAATGTGCGACACTTTGTCATGACACTTTGTCATGTCCACGCCACGTTGGCCACGTTGGAGGCGCCTTGGTGCGGACAAAGAATTCTACCCAAGTCCTGCGCCATGTCTTGGACTACTTTACCCATCCTCCCTTTTTTCCTTGCTTTATGGCTCAGCGTGAATGGAGCCATATCGCGCAAGTTATCTCCCTCTGGTGCCGCAACAGCGTTCGTTGTCGGCTTCCTCGTGATGTCGACGCACGTACGTGCGATAAGCATATCCCTCGTGGTATTCTACTTGGTCGGATCCAGGGCGACCAAGCGTAAGTTATCGCATGCAATGCCGCTCTACCAATTGTCTTGACGAGCATGCGAAGGGGGTAAGCAGCGCAAGGCTCAGCTTGAAGCAGGATACGATGGCTCTGGTTATCGTACTGGGTGGCAGGTTCTCTCCAACAGCGTCGCAGCACTTGTTGCATGCGTAGTTTGGAGCGTGAAGTTCACCCCGGATGCGCTCCCCTGGTCCATCCTCGCCCATGCTATTCACGCACCTCGTGGCCCTGACGTGTACCACAGCAACAACTGGTGTCCTATCTCGCCTTCTGTAGCTGATGGCCTCACCCGTGCCCTCGTGTTCGTGACTCTCGGGTGCGTTTCCCATCGCGTGCGTGACTTACATGTATTACAACGTCCTCTCAAGCCAATTCGCTTGCTGCCTCGGAGACACACTTGCCTCGGAATTGGGCATCCTTTCGAGCTCCCCACCCGTACTGATCACGACCCTCAAGACAGTACCCGCAGGGACCAATGGCGCTATCTCCGTAGGGGGCACGATCGCATCGGGCGTAGGGGGATGCGTTGTTGGGCTTGCACAATTTGTGAGTCTGGTCGTGGAAAACAGCGTTTGCAGAGCCGAGTGGCCGAGTTTACTCTCCTCCTTGGTTGGGTGGGGCGTAGCCGCGGGAATCTTCGGGTCCATGGTGTGTACCCATCTTCCGCTGCCACGAGTATCATACGATCACCGGACAACCAAGCTCGACTCTCTCCTTGGAGCGACCCTACAACGTACACGCTACTCTGCGGACAAGAAATGGGTCCTCCAGGATACTTCAGTGCCCGAAAAGAACGAATCCATCAAGGTGATCAGCGGAATGAACGTGTTGACCAACAACCAGGTCAGTGTATCATCTCCTTTGTTTCTCGTTCGCTTGACGACGTGGTGTGTGCGTCAAAGATCAATTTAATATCATCAGTGATTACGGGCCTTGTCGTCGCGGCGCTTGCCTAGCATCTCACAACGAGGACGAGTTCCGACTCTCGCCGAGACAGCGTTCCGTTGGAGTGGAGTTGAGTGGGACTATGCTTCTTGTGTTCTCGAACGCGATACGTGCCCAATAGAAAATATCCAGTGAGCTCAGGCGCAATACACTTAGTTACCGCATTACTAGTGAAGGATGATATCTCACGTGCGCTCCACCTGCCCGATCCAAGTACGAGCCAAACTAAACACAACTCTTCCGCCCGCTCCTCTCTCCCTCTTTCATTGCCCTCACAGCAGACCACCGCGGTGATGGCAGAGGAGGCCTCAGATCCACCAAAGCGCGATGTGCAGACCCACGTCCTCTTCGAATGTGCTTGGGAGGTCGTTAACAAGGTCGGAGGCATCTACACGGTCATAAAGACCAAGGTGCCCGTCACCGTCGCAGAGTACGGCGATAGATACACGCTCATTGGGCCTTTGATGTACAAAACCGCCCCGATGGAAGTCGAGGCGCAGGAGCCCACCGATCCCGCACTGGCAGCCGCGTTACACAGCATGCGCATCGAAGGCATCAAATGTCTGTACGGCCGTTGGCTGATCGAAGGTGCTCCCCATGTGCTCCTGTTTGACACTGGCAGCGCATTCCATCGACTCGATGAATGGAAGGCAGACCTATGGAATTTGGCTGGCATCCCTATCCCGCCCCATGACACCGAGACGAACGATACAATCATTTTTGGATACCTCATTGCGTGGTTCCTTGGGGAGGTATGTGATCCGTCGTTTCCCGCCATACCCCACTCACCGGTTTCGACCGACGATCGCTCAGTACGTGTCACGACAGCTTCACACTGCCGTCGTCGCCCATTTTCATGAATGGCAGGCTGGCGTCGCCATCCCGCTATGCCGAAAGAGACACATTGATGTCACGACCGTGTTCACTACTCATGCTACTCTCCTCGGTCGCTATCTCTGTGCCGGCAGTACTGATTTTTACAACCACCTCCAGTACTTTGATGTTGACCATGAAGCTGGCAAGCGAGGCATATACCACCGTCATTGTATCGAACGTGCGTCTGCGCACTGCGCGGACGTTTTTACGACCGTATCAGACATCACGGCGTACGAATCAGAACATCTTTTGAAGCGCAAGCCTGACGGCATAGTCCCCAACGGGCTCAACGTCGTCAAGTTCCAAGCAATACACGAATTCCAGAACTTGCATGCTACCGCAAAGGCTAAGATCCACGAATTTATTCGGGGTCACTTTTATGGTCACTATGATTTTGATCTCGACAATACGCTATATGTCAGTTTTTCTGCGTTGATCTTTTACGTGTCCTACTAACGTCTCTGAAAGATGTTTACTGCTGGTCGCTATGAGTATCGAAACAAGGGGGTGGATATGTTCATCGAATCGCTCGCGCGTGAGCATGTCCCAGATATGACGCATGGTCTTTTGTTTTACCGCGTTATGGACAGGTCTAAATTACCGCCTTCAACAATCTGGCTCGAAGACGACTGTCGTCGCGTTCATCATCATGCCTGCTGCGACGACCTCTTACCTAGTCGATGCCCTCAAAGGGCAGGCAGTTATGAAACAATTGAAGGACACTGTTACTGAAATACAAAACCGAATCGGTGCTCGCTTGTTCGATCATGCTGCCAGATATCACGGGTGTGTGGTGTCGATTACCGTTTCATGATGGTTCAGATACAATCTAAGCGTTTTTGACTTCACAGGGAGGGCAAGTTGGAGCTTCATCCGGATAATATCCTCTCTGCGGAGGACCAGGTGTTGCTGAAACGGCGGATATTTGCGCTCAAACGCACCGTTCACCCCCCGATTGTCACGCATAACATGGCAGATGATGCCAACGACCCCATTCTGAACCAGCTTCGTCACGTCAAACTTTTCAATGCCCCGTCTGACAGGGTGAAGGTTATTTTCCACCCAGAATTTTTAAACTCGAACAATCCTATCCTGGGCCTTGACTATGAGGAATTCGTGAGAGGGTGCCACCTGGGTGTGTTCCCGAGCTACTACGAGCCATGGGGCTACACACCGGCGGAATGTACAGTTGTGAGTGATCGTGCCACGTTGACGATGATGAGGTGGCTGACTTGCGAGACTAGATGGGAGTTCCGTCTGTCACCACCAATTTGTCTGGATTTGGGTGCTTCATGCAAGATCTGATTGAAAGGCCAGAGGATGAAGGCTGCTACATCGTCGATCGTAGGATGCAATCCGTCGAAGAGTCTGTCAACAGTCTGATGAACTTTATGCTCCAATTCTGTAACAAGACGCGGCGACAACGGATTAACCAACGGAACCGGGTGGAGCGATTAAGTCCGCTGTTGGACTGGAAAAACCTCGGGATTGAGTACTCCAAGTCGAGGCAACTGGCCTTGAGGCGAGCATATCCCGACGCATTCCTGAACGCGAACGGTGAGACGGATGACGAGGATTCCGACTGGTTCGGGGCGAGTATGGAGCGGTTTTTGCCGATGTCTGCCCCTGCCAGCCCTCGTCTGCGGATGTCTGGGATTGCCACGCCGGGGGACATGGGAACACTGACCGAGGAGGTGAGTCGCCCAGGCAAGGGGCGAATTCAGCTCACTGCTTTGCAGATGCAGCGACTGAACACGAGTGACTATCGTGGGTATAACTGGCCACATTCGGCGGAGGACGAGGAGGACGGGTATCCTTTGTAAGTGATCGTCCTTATTATAGCCTGAACTCAATTGTTCATTTCCGTGTTGCGCTCGCGATAAGCCCACTTGTTATGAAAGTTCGCTCACGTACGGGGTCTGGAGTAAACACACCGGGCGGGGGTACGCCTAAAAGCTTGAGCGAGAAGGACCTGGAACAGGCAGACGCTGCGCTGAGTCAAGTGGACACGGCTAGTGGCCCGATGGCGCCAGAAGTGGAGAGGGTGCAGAAGAATGCGTGAAGGACTGGAAGCAAGCCCGGTATAGCTCGTTATGCACGTGCTTGGATGTATCTACTAGCAGATCATAGACGTTCCTCCGGCACCTCGGCCAGCGTGCGACCCGGAATTTTCCGATCTCGACCGGGCTTTTTCCTAACCGCCTCTCATTTTCTTTCACCACCGCTCACAGCGACGACACCCTTGGCTTCGTTCTCGTCGTCGTGGACGAGCTACAGCTACCATGAGCGCGCCCCGTCCGACGATGAAGACCATCCAGAAGCGGTTCTACACCGCTCTGCCCCGCGCCGTCTCGTCCTCCACATCGACTAGCGCGATATCCAGAGTGCGCTCGAACTCGGCCTTGCCTTCCCGCCCGTTGTACACAGCGAACTCCTCTGGTCCCCTCGCCTTCTTCGACTCTCCCTCGCCCCCGCCGCCACCTCCCAGCTCTCGCCCAGGCAATCCTCACGTTCTCTCTCCATCGCGCCTTCCCGTCAAGGCAGAGGGCGAGGGTTCCTCCCATTCGACGAGCCCACACTCACACAATTCGCCGCATGGACAAGGCCAGACGTCAGGCCAGCCGCCTTTCTCCCTCGCACTCACCTCACCCCAGGCGAATCCCTCATCGCCCTCTGTCCCATCCGCCTCGCATCAGTCCGCCGGTTTTTTTCCGTATTCCTCCTTTCTTTCGATTCCCTTTTGCAATGTCTCGCTCTCTGATCAGTCCGACTCGCAGCTGCGTGTCAAGAAACATCGCGTGCGATATCACTTGGATGTCGGTGCATACGGGATTCCAAAGCATGCAAAGAAAACTGTGAAATCAAGTATGGGCAACCCCGGATGCTTTTTTCAGGACGTGGCAGCCGAGGACCTGAGTCTTGCCGTGCAAGTAGGCGAAGATGCCTACTTCGTCCGCGAAAATGCCATGGGCGTAGCCGATGGTGTCGGTGGCTGGTCGCGCGCCAGAGGTATGTATAGGTCATTCTAGCCTCATTAAACCTAAACTTACCCAATTTCAATAACTCAAGACTCTTGCACATCGAAACGTGTGTCTCAGGACCCTTCTCCTAGCGCTCTATTTGCTCGGCGTTTGATGCATCACTGCTCAGCAGAGGCCCTCAAGATTGATGCCCACACTTGTCGGCGCGAGGCATCTCCAGTCCGCAGTGCCTCACCACGACGCACAGGCGGCACAGCCCTCAATGACGAATGGCCATGGAATATGGACATGGATCAGCTCAACGAGGAGCTGGAAGATTCACTCGAGGATCTTGAAGACGGCTTGGACATTCTCATGATTCTTGAACGTGCGTATGAAAGAACGATCAAGGCACATGTCGTAGCCGACGATTCAACTCCGTCTGCGCTCGTACCGCAGTCATTCTCACTACCTTCCATTCCTGAAGACCAGCTGCTTCCCACAAGTCCCAGCGATACCGTGGTTCCAACTCCGACTTCCATACCACCGCCCAAGACCCCCATCGTCCCGCAACCGAAGCTTGTTCCGTTGAAGACTGGATCTTCAACTGCACTTGTCGCAGTTCTTCAACATCTTCGACCACTGACACCTCCTCGACCTTCTCTTCATCGTCCGGTGCTATTCAATTTGCCAACTTCGCCGAAGCCTACCCACGATGCAGTTCTGAAGATTGCACACCTAGGTGACTGCATGGGTATGCTGGTACGGGATGAGCACGTCGCTTGGCGTAGTACTGAGATGTGGTGGGCCTTCAACACACCTGTGCAACTCGGGCCGAGTTCTTCTGCTCGACCCGGCGATGCGCAGATTCTCGAACTCCCTGTTCAAGCAGACGACATCCTTATTCTCGCGAGTGATGGGTTGAGTGATAATTTGTGGGATTTTGAAGTGTTGGATGAAGTGGTACGATTCAAGAGGTCGTTTCTGAAGGACGCGGAGAAGCGCAAGGGTCAGGGGCTGCTTGGTCGGAGAACGCTTGCAGGGATGCTGAGCGAGGCTCTGTGCTCGAGAGCCCGTCGGGTGTCGGAGAGGAAGGGTAAGAGTTCCACGGATGATGATAGGGAACAGGAGGATGAGATACCGTTTGCTCGGCGAGCAAGGGAAGAAGGAAAGACTTTCAAGGGCGGTAAAATTGACGGTAAGTGTATCCCATCTGGCACCTACACCGAGTTCTGAGATGTGCTCTCTAGATATTTCCGTACTGGTAGCAATCGTGTCTTCGGCACCAGACATAGCACTGAACTAAGCCGCCGGTTGGTTTGTTGCATTCGCATCCTCGTCGAGCATGTGTATAACATTCGTTTGTATCTTTTGAATCACTGTATGGATAGATTGTACATAGAACAGTATTTCGATGCTCTCATGTTTTATGCACGAACCCAGATGAGGTCCGTCTGGTATATATCCGTTCCCTGAGGTCCACACTGACGGTATGGATTCTCTCCGAGTCCACGTAGTCCACGAGCTTTATAGCCCAAAAACGCTGGTGCAACCACGTATTAGTGTCTGGGTCCGCGTTGGTAAACAAGTATGCAACGTCGAGACACGGCTGTGAGCCACAAAAGACTCCAAAACAATTGACAGGTTCAAACCTCATTTCTGCACAAACTTGAGGGAATTGATTTGTGCCTCAGCCTTGGTTCGTCTTAAGCCATCGAACCTCTTGCACAAAAAAAAGTGCTTTAGATAGTAATTTATCACTACATCAAATCCTTGAGCTAACCACTGACAATGCAGCATATCAGTCAATGCGCACTAACCCAACTCCCGATGAAAGACATAGACAAGATGACAAGCAATGTTAGTATTGCTGATCAGAATAAACGTTAATAAAATAAAGAAAAGGTCACAGACGATGTAATCGCCGGTATCCGGGTCGAACTTGTGAATACAAAGAGGAAAATAATGGCCGTAAAGTTGGGGGGTGATTACTAGCAGTTATTGTTGGTAAGAGAAATGCAACCGCCCAATTCGTCCTGTATGGCTCAAGTCAATCGGGTTGTGACTACAGAAGATTGGCAAGCACTCACAGCAGTGGGACCGGTGGCTGCAAGAGACCGACCTGTGACTTCGACAGGGACAGGGACAGGTGAAGCAGAAGCTGACAATGTCCATCAGAATATATGGTTTGAAAAATGCCAAAATGACCCATGGCAGCCAAGGCAGCAATGATAGAGAAGACCACAAATTTTGCGCTGTGCATATCGAATTTGGGATATGTATGTTGTCTGAGGGGACTGATGCGAAGTAGAGCGCAGAACAGTAAGAGCGGCTTGGTTGAGTACTGAGACACAAGCGGGATACGCCAGTGTGCCTTTATACTCACTGTAACGCGCAGTCGACAGCTCCCTTTGAACGGTATCACTTCAGACCAAATTGGCCCTTACTGTGTATTGATCACTACTGAGATTCCAACACTATTTGCAATTCGAGCTCCATATGGCTTGCTTGCGTCTTGGCATTCTGTAACTTCGCATAAGCAGTGTCTATGCACTTACAACCACAGAAAATGGTGAGAAAAATCTGATTGTCTGCCACATGGCTACAAATGTTGTTGGTGGCTGCATGAGCTTGTTCCCATTCATTCCTATATATCATAAGCAGCATTAGACATAAGGCAGAAGTAGTATACTTACCAGCACTCCACCAATTCATCCAACATATCAACATACTGAATCTTCAGATGCTTTTCACTTGGCAGTTCCTTGAGTTCTGCAAAGTACTTCTTTTCGGCCTCATGAAATTGTCAAAAGTCATCATCAGTGAGATTAAGCTCTTTCTGGATAACTGAGAGCTCAGCCTCCAGTGTTCACACTGCTTTAAGTGCTTCACAATAATGGTTTCATAAGAAAGAACCTATGACATATAAGGTTAGATGAAAAGAGGATAGAAAAAATCCATACTCAATATAGCATATTTGTTCATGTCCCAGAATGCAAAGTGTTGCTCAATACTGTAGCTTGATGTCGATGAAAGGAGCTGGCATGTTGTGTACCCCATGTGAGTGCATTTGAGGCTGGAAACACATGTTCACAGCCTTCACCTTCAGTATGCCCTATTCCAGGAATGTATATTGGATGCCACTTCAGTTGGCATTGGCAGTTGTGGGCATGTCCATGGAAAGCACCAACTATTAAAGATAAGTTGAGGGTACAAGCATGTAATCCAAGGATGCTATTGGAGAGGGTTGTTTTATTGTAATATAGAGAGGAGTAGTCCAATAGGACACACAGTAGCTCAATGGTGGAAGTCACTTGATATTTCAGCTATAGAAAAGAGTACAGTGACCTCCAAAACTGTTG
>JBBPQW010000379.1:0-22101 GCA_038092695.1 Boletus rubropictus
CGACCGAACTCAATTTCCACTACAATTTCGCCACTTAAACATTTTCAAGTAGCTCAGGTAAGGGTGGAAGGTATTGATCATCAATAGAACACATCACTACTGATGCATGCAGGTCTCTGAGTGTGAAATGTACGGAGTCAAGACGGTTGTGATCAATGAAGATACTCCGAACGATCCCAAGACTTTGGGAGGTAATTGCAAGGTTCTATTATCTCGGAATTAGTCTAAAAAACCAGTGAAAAATTAATTTGACGAGGGAAATATCAGCACTTGATCGTCTCACCCGAACGGCTTGGCCTTTTCAATGGCCATCTGCCTCATTTAGCATGACTCTTACGACAGGATCAGACATTTAAGAACAAGATAGGCTGTGTTCATGACGAAGCACACAACATCTACACAGCTGGTCATCCGCATCATGGCGAAGCCGCATTTCGTCCTGCGTACTACAAACTCGGCGAGTTTCGTGTCCTTCTCTCCAAAGGAACACCTTTTCAAGTGCTTTCGGCAACACTTCTTCCGCATATCCTCTCCACCATTAAACGCGAGCTGATGATCCCACCTAATCACTTAGCCATATAACTCTCATCGAATCGGCCTAATATCACATATGCAACCACCCCATTAATTGGGAGTTTGCGTGATTTTCGAAACTCCAACTGTCTCACCCCTGACGGATCGAGGCCGAGTAAGACCTACTGTAGAAATATCCTTGAGTTTATTCTTCCTTAAAGCTCGATCTGACCGTGCGGCACTTTCGAGGATCTTGATGAGGACAGGCGCATACCCTTCTGTGATCTTCCCAACCGTCGAGTTGATGTCCCATTTCAAAAGAAAATCAGGTTCGATTATTTCGATCGTTCCACTGAGAAGTCGCTTGACGTTGTTTGTTTCATCATACACTTTCCGAGCCACAGACTGAAGCGCATATTGTTCCATCCAAGCGAGAAGTTGTGCTTTGCCACGGGGATCTTCATTCAAGCAATTGAGAAGCTGAGCGAGCTTGCCATCTGGTCCATCCTTTGGACAAGCATAGATACGATCACAATATATCGAAAATTCATCTTCCGTGGGATCAAGGACCTTAAGGAGGGCGCTAAAGAATGATAGCCAACCAAGTTTCAGGATGTGAATTGCTCTCTGAATATGTTCGTTCTGAGACACCGGTCCATTGAGAGAGTTTGAGGAAAGACCACAACAGCATTGGAGGGTGTTTCCGGACTGTGGTGCATTGGAACTGTGGTTGTTATTCATGCTGCAGCCGCTCGCGATGATGGTAACAGCCAAAGGTACTTATCGATCAATGCTAATCCCAAATAGGACTTATCATACTGGCACGTGGCCAATGCTAACCCCAAGTTGGACATGTCACCGTGCCCGAGCCCTCTAAACGTCGACCAAATTTACCAGACCGTCTATCGACGGCTTGCCTCATAGATAGGTCTGGGTCCCAGACTAGCCGACGTACGTGAGATTTCTGTATCGGAGTGATCTCTATACAGGCAGTCTTTCAAAAAGCAACAAAAAAAAGAGAGAAAGTAAATAGTGCACTCGCATCGAGCTCTATTTAAGCTTTCTCCGCTTGACTCGAAGCTTCCACATCCTCAACCATTTGCTCGACTTCCTCTCCCTCTCCATCTTGCAGCGACTCTTGGGGGATTATCAGATTCAAAATGACCGCCACCAATCCAGCAACCAAAACTGTCAATTCGAACCACATCTTGCGATCAACCAACGCCCACGACCTAACACCCGCAAGCGGGTTCACTCACATGGTGTACTCAACACAATCGTGATCGAGTTAAAGAGACCTTTCAGACCCGAGTTTGGGTTACGGACGCCGTCGAACAAGTAGGTGAACATGGTAGGCATGAGCAAGTCGCCGATACCGAACGACATTGCTGCAGCAAGAATGAACCGATCGCGACGGGTATACTCCATGTAGGAAAGGACGCGCAACCCGGAAACGACCACACTCGCAAAGAGGAATGTTGTCACACCTCCGAGAACCGGGTTGGGGACTGTGGAGAGTTACCACGAGAATGAAGTCGTGCAAGAGCGTCAAGTACGTACTAGCAAGGAAAAACCCAGAAACCTTGCCAAGGATTCCGAAAAGGATAAGGAAAGCACAACACCATCTACCAGCGGCACGACTTGCACAACGAGTCAGCGCGATGACACCGTTGTTCTGGGAACTCAGATCAGTGTGCATTATTCTGGACTGAGGCATGACACAGAACCGACCTGCGCAAAAATGGACAATGGCGTCACGGTAAACAGTGCGGAAAAAAATCCTCCAAAGCCATCACTCTAGGCCAGGGTTAACAGAATCGTGAATGAAACACAAACATAGCTCGTACTCACCAAAACACCGCCTTGAATGCGTGAGTCAAAGTCATCGCCAGTAACCTTCAGGCGGGACACTTCTGCAGAAGCTGTGATATCGCCTATAGCTTCCATCGTTGTAGACACTGAAGTGAGAGTGAGATGCTGGGTTGGAACGGGAACAACAATATATATCTACCATAGACTGCTAACATCGGGAGAATAGCAGGAGGATAGACCCTAATTTTGAATGTGTGCACCCTTCTAGGTGTGAGTATCGCACAAGCTCAAGGTAAGCATCGAACATACCACAAAAAAGTGATGGCCGGCGCGGAAGTAATGGTGCTGCCATCGATATACCCTGCAGCACCTGCCACAATACATCCCATAGCAAGCCCAACGACGATGCTCGCGTTCCTCAAGAACGGAGAACCAAATAGTTCAGTAATGATGATGGTGACGAACGAAAGAAAGCCAAGGCCGATAAACTCTGGTGAGCCCCATCTAGCCGACGAGATCGTAAATTATTGCACAGGACCGAAGGAACTTGAAAATTTTCTTACGGGAGCGCGTGTTTGGATGTGGTGGTCGGGCACAGAGAAAGCGGTCCACTGGCCGGACGTGTTTGGCAACCGTTTGATCCTCCACCCCAATTGGGTATGCCGGAAGAACCAACGAGAGACGCTCCGATCATAACGATGACGGTTCCTAGCCGCGCATGTTAGAAAAGTTACCCTCTGCGTCCATAAGGTGTCCTTACCTGTAACCATAGGTGGAAATATGCGCTGCAGAGTGCGCGGCGGAATAAATGATAAGCCCATTTCAAGGAATGAGCATATTAATGAGGTGCCTAGATGAAGTCATGCAGAACATTAATGTCCCCGGTAGAAAGAAGCTTTGGAATTGACTTGCCGAGAATCATACCGTATGCGTCAGGACACGCGCCACGAGTCACACTACCATCAGCAGCAGTAACAGAAGGACAGGTCCCATCAGCATACATGGCATTGATAATCTTGCGGATGCCATCAAGTCAAATTCAGATGCCAGAGATAGAAGAGGAGTGCGTACAGCATCAGCAGTGCTGATTGTGGCAAAACTAGTTCCGACCACAGACAGCAGTCCAGTACCGAGGTAATATCCTTTCCAAAGCTTGACTCGCGACATTTGAACGAGACTCAAGATCCCTGGGAGTAGGGCCTCAACACGGGGACGTTGAAATCACCCGAGAGGATGGGTGGTTGGCTACATACCACAACCAATGAGAGATGCAGAGACCATGTATGCAGAAGTTTGCGCATCGAGCACTAACGTACTCGCAAAGATGATTGGAGGAGTGATTAAACCAGCTAGCATAGCGAGCGCGTGCTGGAGACCGCTCGTCATTGCAAGGACAAGCGGCAACTCGTCGTCGACACCGTAAAAGGGTGGTTGTCTTCTCGTGTTCAGTTTTTTTCCACCAATCGAGAAAGGAAGGGCGGGTGAGCAGAGCCAGGCATAGTCGTAGTCGCCAAACCAGCCTTTCTTCGTGGTCAACTTGCGTTGGACGACACCGGCGTGATACCGCACGTCAAACCGTGAGGTCGAACTTGGTGGTTCGTGGGATGTAGGCTGGTGTTTTGTGACTGTGAATCCAGAAGACATCTTCAGTCAAGGCTTGAAGGCTGTGGTAGCCGGGGGGTTCGTCCAGTGAGTCCACAGAGGTCGAGACGGAACTTGGGATATTGTCAAGTGACGGTCAACGGAACATGATGGGAGCGATGTCGGAACGATAAGCCTAATCCTGCAACCCAATACACAGGCTTATCTTGCATGTTTTGGCGTACGTGGTATCGTCCAGGCACTGCGCTATCATTTTGGATCAAGTGCTTGGAGCGCTGAAACTCTAGTCAATCGAGTTATAAACGTCTTCATAAAGGCTTGCAACATCCAACAATGCCAGAATATTTGCTGTTATTGAATATCGATCCTTATTGCATCACGAGAACTACCCCAGTCATACATGTTTTCGTGACATGGTGAGTGTTCACCATGTCACCCAACAATGGGGGCCTGAGCAAGGCTATTATAAGTGCTTACAAAGCCTTCTCAAGTACAATGACCGAGTAACAAGCATTGACAATGGGTGGGCAACATCAATAATGCTAGGCTCATACGATAAGGCTTTATAAAGGCTTTGTATGAAATCCTGGGCTTTCGTGATGTTCGTGGGGAGCGTGGGGCAGGCGTCTGAGATTATCAGTACCTGCTCGGCAACCCTTCGAGGTGCTTTAGCGAGTGAGAAGACATATGACATTATCAAGTACAGTAGTGCATTTCGTCATACAAGTCCCCCGGTTCTCGATCATTTTTTCCGCGACTTCATGAGACGATGGAAACGGAACCAAGGCAGAAAGTTATGGAATACGAAGATATGGGTTGTGAGTGACTCGGAGCAGCGCTCACGAGTACTAAACAGCAATGGTGATGATGGTGATGACACCTGCGAGTACGAGCAGTGCCCACGCACAGCGCTTGGCCCATCTCAGTTCCGCGTTTCGTATGATCTGCACCAGCTGCTGGCGCTCCAACTCTGACTTTGAGGGTTCAAAGCCCGCGGGGGCGGTGAGTGGGGACATCCAGAGGATTGTGCCTAGGATCCAAAACGGTGGAAACACTATGAGAAGAGAAAATAGCACAGGATCAGAGCGGCCTCAACGCGGGATGAGAATGAGACATACAGAATCCAAATTTGAAGAGATGCATCGCGAGCGTGACTGGCTCGGTGTTGGGATCTGACGAGTAGACAGGGGGCTCGGCATCTGCGTAAGGTGGTGGCAGAACATCACCGCCGAGGGGTGGACATGAATCATGTTGGCTTCCGCGTATAGCACACGGACCAATCATGTCAAAGAGGTCGTCATCAGTGGCGGCGTCAACGTGCGTGCAAGTCGGGGCGGTAGCGGTCTCAGCTGGCTCTGGCACAACTAGGAGCGCGAAAGGGATGTGTGCACCAGTAATGGTTTGCGGCTCGAGACCAACGTCTGCAGAGGACGAAGCGTGGCGCCAGTTGCCGTAGACAGTGAAAGCGGGAACCTCCATAGCAGAAAGAGGGCGGAGGGAGGGCAGAGTCGTGCTCGTTGTGGGGTAAGAGAGTACGCGAGGCCTTGACGCTCATCGCAACCGCTAAGAAGCAATCCAACTGAGTGATTGCGTGGACCCACAAAGATGTTGTTGCTATAATCGGAAAACAAACAAGCGGTGCATGTTTGATAAAAATAGCTCTTTTTGGTAATTCAGTCTCAAGCACCCACAAATTACTATACATGTCTACTAATCTACAACCCAAAGTCACCAACGACGGTATACAAGATTACGGTGCCCATTACACAGAAGCACCGTCCTCCCAATCCTCATCATTATTCGTATCCCCGAGATGTCTGCTCCTCCCACCTCCTTCCATGAGCGCCGCCAGTCCTCCAGTCCGCACCTCAGTCATCCCCGGATCGAGCACCGACTCTTTCTTTATCCGGACTCCCCTACACGTGTCCCCCCACTTTGCCGCGCTCTTGAAGAACCGTCTACGAGGAACACTCTTACCAGCGTCGACGTCGATGTATCGATTTGTCATAATACTCATCCGCTTTTTGCTCCGGCGGTAGGACGACCCGTCAGAGTCGTATCTGTCTTCGTCGGACTCTTCTGACCCTGCAGTAGCTTCTTGCAATTTGTATAGATATCGCGCATGTTCTGGATCCATTCATCGTTTCTGACGCACGCACGAGAATGTAAGGAAACTGCTTACGAGCTAATCGACGGTCCAAATCATCCATCGTACCATCTTCCCGGTCCTCCTCCACTTCCAAGTCCAGATGCCTGCCAACACTCTCCCCTGGAACGTCATGCATTGCAACAGACGGAGCACAGGGCAATTTGGCGAGCTGCTGTAACGCGCTGAATTTCACCTTGTCAAGTGATCCATCCTTGATGTTCAAGTCGTCCATGTTATTTTCGGGAACCTCAAGGCGGTAACGAGGACCGAACCATTCAAAGTATTCGTTCCATGGTAGGTTCAGGTCAATGTCCTTCTCTATACCGAGAGCGCACGCGGTCTCGTACGTCCATGTTCGAGCAACATTTTTGATTGTGTATCCTCCTCCGCCGAGGAGAATGAGTGGGACATTGAACGATCGAAGAAACTGGACACAGTGTGCGTGACCATTCATGGTGATGTTGAAACAGCCCAATTTATCTCCCGCCAACGAATCTGCCCCGCATTGCAACACGACGGCACTTGGGCGGTAGACATCCATGATTTTAGATACGACCTGTGTGCGAGTGAGATCAATACGGATCATACGCCACGTATAAACGCACTGGTTCAAACACCGTCTTGAATGCTTCGTCCGTAATCCCATCTTTAAGTGGGACATTGATGGTGTAATATTTCCCCTTACCCATCCCCTTATCCTCTTGGGTTCCAGTCCCAGGGAAATATTCTCCGAACTTGTGAAAGGAGCACGTCATCACCCTATCTGTCGTATAAAACGCTTCTTCGACGCCATCTCCGTGATGGCAGTCAATGTCAATGTACAGCACACGTGGATAGGATCGCAGTAGCTCCAATATGCCTAGCACGATGTCATTGATGTAGCAGAACCCTGAAGCTTCGCGCTTTTTGGCGTGATGCAGACCACCAGCCCAGTTAATGGCAATATCAGCCGCTCCCGAGGTAATGCATTGGGCCGCAGCTTTGGAGGCACATGAACACAAGGATAAAGATAGAGCGAACTTTTGCATGTACACACCTATTGAACCTCCCGCTGAGATAGAGCAGAACTCAAATACACCTTCGAATGCCGGGTTGTCTTCGCCCACAAGGACTGTAGGAACGGTCAGAGAAAGAATGAGCAGGCGTCTGATCGGCCACTTACAGCGCGTACCATGGTACGTGAGCTCCTCTGCCGTCTCGGGCGTCACTCGATTCAAGAAATGAATGTACTCGTCGGTGTGGAAAGTGGTCATCGATTCCGGACTCGCGCGCTTCGGGTGCTGTATGGCGGAACCGCATGAGTACACGGAAAGCGGGAGCGCATGCGTGAACGTACTAGGACTTGCATCTTGTCTAACATACCGTACGCAGAGACCAAGTCGTGCGTGACGCGCATTCGATGGGGTTTCATGGGATGACCGAGGCCATATGTGTACGAGCCGATGTCCCCTACCGGTGGTACGATCAAATAAAGTCAAAGGAGGAGGGCTGGAAGACGTACCGTCAAAGTAGTACGTGACACGTCTCTTTGACATCGCGTGGTCCCCGTATACGTTTGCGTGGTCTTTCACCGCGATATCGACCTCGTCAAGAGCCTAGTTGACCATTCGCACGTGACATTATGTTGTGGCTGTGGACTGCCTGCAAAGCTTTCAAAAAAAAAAATAACATAACATATCTGTAGTGTACCGTCCATTGTGCTAAGAATCTGTACGGCTGGGCATAGGACGAAACATGCCATCCTAGGCGACGTCACGTCCATCATTGCAAGTCAATTTCCACCGTGTCCCCCACCTCCTCGGCATCATCCTCTTCAATGACCCTTTTGTTTTCCTTCTCGACCGGTGGCGGAGGAGGCACCTCAACGCTTGATGGGGTAATAATTTTCACCGCGGCTTCATGCTCGATGTCCGGCGCGACGGCGGTCGACTCAGAGGTAACGGGTGGCGGTGTAGGCGGGGAAGTCCCCGGGGGTGCTTGCGGGGGGACAAATGGAGCTTGAGATGCGCGTGGAAATCGGAAGTCACGATCCATCGTACCATTACTCTTGTGCCGCGTTTCTATCCCGGGGAGTGGTTTCTTCGGCACATCTCTTTCCGCCTTTGTCTCTTGGTCTGATTCCTCTTCGGGGGTGGGCTCGAAAGACTTTTTAGCGATTGCTGGGGGGCTTCCAACGGTGGTACGTGTGACAACGGGTACCGAAGCTCGATTCAGTGCAGCCTTGTGCGCATTGGTACCATTGACAGCAGGTAGAGAGGCCTGAGACATGGACTGTGGCCGTTGAGAGTGATAAATCGAGGGAGGAGTGACCCCAAGATAGAACCCAGCGATAGGGACCATTCTGACGACACCCAATGCGTCAGGTGCAAGTTACATGTTGCTGGCAGATCACTCACTTCTTTTCCACTAAACATGCTAATATCCATTGCGGTTGAACGACTGGAATGCTGAGCTGAAGAGCTCGTTGGTATTCCACTCCCGGTCCGCCAGAAACATTGCCGCCACTAGCACTGGCGCCTGCAGGAGTCACAGCTGGGGTCGTACACACGAAATGAGTGGTGTCGATCTGGATCTTATCACTCCATTTTGCCTTCATCTCTCTAAGCGCAGCCTTGGCATCTTGCAAGAGCGCCTCGTCAGCTACGGTCCCGAAACACACTGAAATGCCGCTCGTCTCTGCGATAGTGTGGGTACGAAGGCGAATAAGGTTAGAGGGGAAAGTCCCTGCGGTTGTGCGCAACACTAGCTGGAAAGAATATGTGGTATCAACCGAGAGACCAGTCAGCTTTGTGGATGTGTTGGTCAGGGCGTTGGGTATCGAGGCGAGTCGCTGTGAGTTCTTGTATATGTCAAGGGAGCGCAGCTTGGCAGTGGCAAGTTTCAGAGTGGGCCACTCCAATGTTACTGAAGTCTGCGTGACATTGCGGACCTGCACGACGTGTCAGAAAGGTGTTTCAGATGGAAGGTGAAGGCACAGCACCTCGAGCTGAGGTGGTTCCGGAGATACGCGTCCAAACGTCTCCAGAATATCCCGCTGAAGTCCCAAAAACTCTTGATCGCGCTTCCGTTCCTCCACGATGTTTTGGTGCACCGCGATATTGACTATAGAGCCAGTCGTAACACCTGGTGGCAACAAAACCGATGGAAACTCAATGAGATGAGCACGTTCACCTAGCAGTATCTGAGCGTGCAGAGTGTAAGAAAATGCTACGGATAGAGTGCAAGACTTCATACCGCCATGCCCGCATCTGCAAAGAGTACATTCAATATCGAGCGCAGCATATCTCGCCGAGGTGATATTACACACCGAGCTTCCCAACCGTGAAGGTAAAACTGTCTTGTGATCTTGTCATGACCGCTGCCGCTGATTTTCAGCCTGAGGCACTTGAATTAATTATGTGGATGTCGATTATGAGGCTCGTAATTCTACAATTCCCTCAACGGTGTTGTTTTGGTGCATTTGGTCATGCTGAAACCCAAAGCCTCTGGCAAACAAACACACCACTGACATGACTTATGGTGTATCATAATACAATTCAGTATCTGTCCGGACATGTAGTAATATTTTCGGTATTTTTTTTTTTCAATCTTTTCAAGTCGGTTTCTTACAAGGGTGTCCAGGGATGTCTGCACCATGACATGGTGGCGACTTCATTGTCTGTTCGTGCTAAGGATATTACCTATTTGCAATCAGTTATCAGATGGCATTGATCATATGGGGTATGGTCATGAAAGTCGGGCCCTCGTCGTGTGCATTTCTTGGGCTCTCAACACCTTTGCG
Source organism: Boletus rubropictus (assembly GCA_038092695.1). NCBI lineage: Eukaryota > Fungi > Basidiomycota > Agaricomycetes > Boletales > Boletaceae > Boletus > Boletus rubropictus. The sequence continues at coordinate 9,858 of JBBPQW010000379.1, forward strand.
CATGCAATGAAACCTCGTTTAATCTTAGTGGGCCGTACCCACCGCACGACGGACGTTCGGATAATACGTTGTTGATCTTCTGTGCCATCCGTCGAACACGTTGTGATTGGACTGGTAGGGTGTTACCGGTTTCGTCGACGACGCGTGTTTGCCCGCGTGATGTACACGATGCTCATACTGCGTATCACTCGCGATTCCGCACTCGCTTGTCTTTAGCCCACACATTCCTCTCTAATATCACGGTCTCTTCTTACTCTCATTATTGCAGCCCTCTAGCACTCACAAAACATCATGGTTTTTGGACTCTTTACCCGCAAACTTACGGTGGACGCCTCAGCATCGCCAGAATCCAAGACAAGCCACCAGCTGCAAGACGCTCGTCTTTCCACACCGACACCATCAATTGCTTCAGTTGCTCACCATTCGCCTCTCCGGTTCCCAACTGTCTTCCGGAACGCGCCGGGCGATAGCACCCCCAGCTCGATTCTCAAAGGCTCTGATCTACCGTCAGATAACGTCGAGGGAGAGAGTAATATCCACCCCCCCGTCCCACCACCGCCAGTGACGCCGCCCTCTCCGCTTGTCGGCCCATATGAAACAAAGGCCATTCATGATTTGATGCTGACCATACCACCAAAGGTCCTGCATGCTTACACTCTTGCTCGTCTCCGCCCTCCGCCCCCTCTGTTATCTACCTCCATGCCTTCTCCTGCACTCGGATCGCACCTTGACAGCACACCGCGTCCTCCATCGCCGAACACAGTATCGAAGCTGACTGCCTTCTTCTCATCCCTTGTGCCACCGCCTTCGCTGCACTGCGCGCGGTGTCACAAGGACTTTTATGAAATAGAAAACGAAGAAAAAGACAAGGCATGTCGCATACCGCATGACGACGAGAGTGCCCTCGTCTCTCGTGTTTCAGGGGGTATTTATGAAACTTTATGGGGCTGCTGCGGGCAGACCGCCCCAGGAAATGGAAGCGAAGGTCCACCAGACGGGTGGTGCTATGAAGGGAGGCACACAGTGAGACCATCCCATTTCTAATTCACCCGGATCTGACATGTCCGACTATCACCAGACAGACGTCAAACGCGCTCGATTCAGGGCGGACTCGACCATCCATGACGACAAACTGACGTCTTGTCTCAAATTAAACTGTCACGGGATACGTGACCAGCTTCCTCGCCGTGGTTTGCATGCTTCGCCATCTCGCAGCGTCGGGGCGTCCTCGGCACGGAAATGCAATCCTTCACCGGCCCGATCACGAGCTTCTGTTTTAATACCTCGCTCTTCTCGCAAGCGCCCGCGCAACTCATTTAAAGAAGCGTCTGGGTCCGAGGGCGAAGCTGATGCAAAGAGTTCAGTAGGTCGCGTTTCGAAAGCCAAGGACAAAGCCAGTCGTGGTGCGGGAGAGGGGAACGAGGACACAAGCATAAAGGCAACGCCTCGGTCTGTCTCTCGAGCTCTTCTCCCACCCAGCACTCCCACGACAGCCTCACTCCCCACTTCTGGGTCTAACATCACGCATGTGGTTTATACCAAAGCAAGGACCACGGCTACAAAGCCCAAGTCGACTTCCCGCATGTTGGTCTCACAGAATCATACTCATCTAGCTTCGGATTCTGAGGCTTCGACTCACTCACGTCCTAGGACAAGAAGTCGTGTCCGGGAAGAATCAAGCGTTCGAGATGCTTCACGGTGCCGCACTATTTCGAAGTTAAGGAAAGTGGACATCTCTGGACGGGCAAAACGCGCCAGCAAAGCCTCCAAACCGCTCTCACAATCTTCGACTTCACAAGGGGGACCAGAAGCTGAAACAGATGAATACCAGGAGAGTGACCAAGAGGAGAGGGGGAGGGCTAGGAAGAAGAGGCGGGTGGGACGAAACTGAGGAGTTGTATCATCGCGCCTCTACTTGAGCCTGTACCAGCATATATTTTATGCCGGCTACTCACATTTTCATTTATCCTATGTATACACGAGTTCAGTCCTATGTTTTTACTGATGAGTGCTATCATCTGTTGATTGACCATGGTGACATTATTCCTCAACCCAAAAATCATTAGCTAATAGCATTGATTATTATTACAACCTGTGCGAACAAGTTGCCTGAAAAGGACAGTAAAGTCTGCGGTGTTTAAATTGCTTACAAGCTGCGACACGCCTCTTCTCTCGACCGGCTCGAAGGCTACGATGCTCACCACGCACAGGACGCTCCCACGTCCGATCTCGTGAGCGGGTTAAGGTCTGAGCATATAATCCTCTTTGATTGGCTCTCGCGGGGCCCAGTTGTAACCAACTGAGCGGCATACCAGAAAAGCAGCCGTCTCTTGTTGACCCAAGACCTTAATCAATAGGTGAGGTACAGGGGACTTGGCTTTGAAAGGTGTCGCGGGGATCGGGCGAGGGATCACCTTGGCGTCTGGATCACATTTATCTCCCCGAGTGTCCCGTATGGGACGCGTTGACCATGGAACGGGCAGCTGAGCCGGGACCCAAAGGCGTGCGCTCTCTTCAATTGCTTGGGTCTATGGCGTGCAGATATCACCTGCTAGCCTAGACATCCCCATGCAGCATGATCAGAGTTTCTTTGCTCACCCGGAAGTGCTCTTCGAACATGACAACAACAGCCTTCTGGCTAGAGTACGTGCTATGCACGCTCAAGGGGAACGAGAAGGTTGGACGTCGCCTTTTGGTACTCTCGTCCTTTAGTGCACTTTGTGGCGCACGCTCCAATTGCGAGCGTGAAACTCGATTCAGACTATTCTCGGACTGGTCATGAATTTTTTGCTTTTGCTTCCTTTGTGGAGGATTTCAGTGTTTCAACCCCGCTTCGCGGCAGTAGGTCCTATCTGTACTGAGGTTACTAGCTAATGTGTTTTGTCCGATCTCACTACAGGTACTTCCAAACCCAAGTAACGATGTTCCACATAGTCTTGTTTTGATGCGCTCTTAATCTTTATGTGTGGATCCAAGTCCTAAACATGGTAGGTACTCTGGAATATAATCGTGTTAGGACTGCTGGTCGGACAAACCTGACAAGGCGTAAATTTTTGGAATTGCTCGGGTGAAGCGTCTGTTTGCGAGTTTACAATCGAACTGGCTCAGGGGACATTGACTGGACCGACACAAGTCGAATCGTAAGGCTAGTCAATTGTTGTGATGTTGTGATGATCTTTTTCACACTCTTCCATGGACATTTTGAACGTAAAAAGGCGGTGTCCTCCTGTATGCGGGAACTTGTGTCGCGGCTACCCTCTAGTACCTTTGTCGCCCATACCCACTTGAACTCTGACTAGTTCCACTGTTGGTACTCTCGATGTCTTGGCAAAGTAAGCAGATACATCGATAACTGACCAGGGTTGGAATCCGTCCCACAGCGCGGGTTCTCTGATTGTTTCCCGCTCCACACTTCTATGCTATAGATGTCCTCGACGTCGGTTTGCTCCGATCAGGGAAGATCGCACAGGCTGCCATCGTGGGCCAAGACGGAGAAGTGTGGACCGAGTCAGCTGATTGCAACGTGTGCATTATCAGTTTCTCCTCCCCCCCATCTCCATCGCTTGTGATTATTGCTTTTGAATACTGATTTCTAGAACGTGTTCTTTATATAGATAACTGAAGCGGAACGCGGTGCAATCTTGGAAGGATTTGGAACATATCCTGCACGCGAGATCTTGGTCGGAGGGAGGAAATATTCGACGACAATGGGGTGTCTGGACATGATACTCGCAAAACGCAAGGTTGGAGTGTGTGTGCTTCTTCCTTGAGCTTTGTGATCGGCTGACGAACGCAACTACATGTGTTAGGATGGAGGCGGGTGCGTGGTCAAGAAAACAGGACAGAGCGTGATCATTGCAGAGTATACCTCTACAGTTGACACGATGGCCGCACTGGCGCTCGTCGAACGACTAGCGGATTATTTGATCTCCCAAGGATACTGATCGCTCCGGTGACTGATCACTCTGGGAGCCCCCAGAGCTTCTCCAAGATCATATGTGTATTCGTACTGGACAGCTTCTCGATTTTACTCCATACACACACTTGTTGTCTCACCGACTACCTGAGGAAAAGGTCCAAGATCCTTTTTTGGATGTGTTGATGGTCCCACGAGGTCTACTGCTGTTCCCATCCTATTCCTTCGCCCGAGGCGTGTAGAAGCTCGGGAAAATCCCGGTCACATCTTCATGGTACCAAAACCTCCCAGGGGTGTTGCCATCCGCTTCTGCCACCCCACTATGAGTATCTGTCGCGGCACCGCTCTTCTGCCTAGCAATCTCAATCCACATTGCTCCAAGCCCAAGACCTGGCACAAGCGCGAGTGTTTCGGCGAGGGACGGCTCCACGAGAAGCGTGATGTTGTCTGTGAAAGGATTATGAGGTTTACGAACGGCGATGTCAGTCGACACGTCGTCCTTTGAGGGATTGTTGGGATCGATCACAGGTCCGCGAGACGTAGTCCAGATTTCCGGTCTCGATATATCTCCCTCCTCGCGACCCCATGGTACCAGTACGACTTTTGCGAAACGTGCGTCGAGCTCTGCTTCGACGCCGTCCGCTGATGGTACCCAACCCTGACTCTCGCTGGATTTCGCTGTCGCACTGTCGAGACTTTTTTGAGGAGAAGACGAGGGAGTGTCTTTTGGGTGGTGAGCAGGAAAGTGGATGGCGGAAACACGGCGCGTCGAACACTCCACAATTCCCGTCGTATGCGTCAGTGGGAAGGCACTCGGCCCGAGCAGTGAAAACAGCGATACTGGATCACGGCTCCAGGAAGGAACGCAGTCGACCCACTTGGTATCAGGCCCAGGATTCATTGCAGCCGCGCCATTCGTTCCTGGTCCCTCCTGTAATTCAGCACCATTGGATCCACTTTGGATCCACGCATTCTCATTCCACGATCCCTCGTCGCCCCATCCCCCGCCCCAACCGTTTCCCGATTCGTTTCCCCAACTACCAGGATCCTCGCCCGTGACATCCTCATTGATCGAAGACACAGCCGTGGAGGACTCATTAAAGGAAACCTCCATATCAACATTGTCCTCAATCGCGTCTTTTAGTTGCATCTGAGCCTCCGTAAGAAGGGTAACGTTCGTCTTAATACCGTTGGAGATATCGGTGACTGTGATGCTCGCATCTAAGTTGTAGGGTGAGAAGATGGTGTCAAAGATGACATCGTTTCCCTGCCTTTTTCCTCCGTTGTGGTAGTCGTTGCGTTTACAACTGACCAGTTTATCCCTCCTTGGCGTCCAAAGCACTCTCTGCAAGCTTCGTTGAACGCGTCGGGAATGGATTGCCCTACCTTGTGTGTCAACGGAAGTTCTTTCTTGGCCCCTTCAGTCGTCTCTAGGGCACGTTTCAAGCCACGCTGGTATGCAGGTTCAACGATGACACGGTTCCGCACAATGAAAGCAAGGAAGAAAGAGATGAGGCGAGGGGTGTAAATCAAGTTGCGTTCCGTCCTTGACCCGATGAAATTTATATGTCAGACAATTGTAACACGCAACTACCAAGAACTCGACGTACCAGATGAGACCATGTTCGCGCATATAGGAGGAGAGGAAGATTCGGACCGCTTTCTCAGGGTCGCTCAGGAAAACTGAGATCTTCTCTTCCCTGACTTCTTCGTCCATTTTGTGATAATCGGAAGACGGACCTTCGTCGTCGCCGAAATCGGAGCCTTCACCTGACCGCTGACGTTTCGTAGGTTGAAAATCTTCGGCGATAGCACCATCCCCATCGTTTATGCCAAAATCACCTTCGTCATCAGATTCGAAGTCAGGAGATTGAGCGCGAGCAGATTTCTTTGCGCCAGCCCTGCGGAATACGGAAGGGTTGACGAGCAATCCAGCGAATAGACGGAACTTTCGATGACTAGCTCAGAAGACGTGATATCAATCGCACAGAAAGACAATACCTGATCCCACAGATTATTCAACCCGGATGCGAGAGGTGGCCACGGCCGTTCAGTACGAAAATCATACGCGGACTGGAGGAACCGGTCGACAGGTGAAATGTTCCTGATCGAAGAAAGTTATCACCATCGCAAAATGCGAACGCGCACGAGAGACTCACGGGTCATATCGTACCTTGGTCATCCTCAGATCTTCGCCTTCCTCCCATTCCTCGTACCAGGGTAGCTTTTTGACGGGAACGGCCTCTGTCGCAGCTGCTTTCTTCTTTTTGCGCCTCTTTCGTGAGTTGCTCTTGCATTCGTCCATTGCGTGCTTGACACGAAGCTCGACAGTCGGGATACCAAGCGCGTCAAGCTCAGGATCGTCCTCTTCCGTTTCATCGCTTCCCCTTTTCTTGGGCTCAGAAAAGAGCTGGATACCACGGGGTTTGAAGCCCTTGAAAGGCATGATTGTCACGCCCGACGGTGGTTCGGGAAATGGTGGAAACTTGATGATACGTAGATCTTGTTCAAGTGGTTTGATGATGTTGGAAGCGATGGGCTCCGAAACAGACATGAGGGGTTAGACGTATTGTACAGGGTCGATTTCAAGACTATCGAGGAGATCCCAACAATTGAGTCGGCTACTCAGGGTCTGATGATCTTTGTGACCGACCAAATCGTTGGGAGACCTGATAATCTGTACCGTAACCGTTACCTCTAGGTTACCTTCCTCATCGGGACTCCACAATATTTGATCAATTATTAGAGTAATTTATGACTGAGTAAAAATACACTGGACATGACAATACGCAGACCTGCACGAACCTCGCACTACCGGACTTCCTCGGGAGGTATCCATTCCGGAATTTTACCCCACTCAAACTTTGTACTGGTGAAGGCTGCCTTGACGTCGGGAGGTATCATCTCTGTGTAGTTATTGGGAAGGAGGATGAGGTAGCGGTCAGCACCAGGCTTCATCCTGGCCGCCAACTTTGCACTAGCAAAATCAGGCATGCCTGATGCTGGCTTCTCGCTAGATGGTGTGATCGTCATCGGCGAAGAGACACCTCCAAAAGCGGACGCAGGCGAGGACGTGGTGGGAACGGATAGAGTGTTGCTGGGAAAAGAAGTTCCGAATGAGGATAGCTGGCTTGTTCCGAACGCAGATTTCAGTGTAGACGGGGCCGTCCCAAAAGCACTTTGAACCTGGGTCGCAGATCCAAATACAGACGGAGCAGGCATTGTATCGGTAGCTGAACTGCTTGGAGCGGCAGCCGAAGTGAAAGTGGACGGCTGAGATACAAATGCAGAAAACCCACCGCCTCCAGCCCCGCCAAATGTACTAGATGCGGGTTTGATGAGAGAAGATTGCCCAAAAGCCGGCTGCGAGGACTGGAGGAAGGCTGATGTAGGTTGTGTGGGTTGCGCAAAAGCGGATGTGGGCTGTGAAGGTTGACCGAATACTGAAGTTGGCTGAGATGGCTGTCCAAAAGTTGGTGTTGATTGTGATGGTTTTCCAAATACGGACGTAGGCTGCGTCGGGGGTTGTGCGAACGCGGAGGTGGGCTGAATTGGTTGTCCGAATGCAGATGCAGTCTGGGTAGTTTGGCCAAAAGCTGATATCGTCTGACTGGGTTGGCTGAATGCGGATACATGCTGCGCAGGAACCCCAAAAGCCGATGTTCCCTGGGCTCCTTGGCTGAATGCAGAAGTTCCACCCGCTGAACCCCCAAAACCAGTTTGACCAAAGGCTGGCTGTCCGAATTCCGACTTGCCGAATGTCGTCGTAGTCGCCCCAAAGCCAGATGGCGTGGATTCCGTCAATGAAGGCACCGAGGAACTCACAGTAGACGCAGAATCTTGGACCTGACCGCTGATCTTCAAAGCCTGCTCATACAGCTGGCTGACGTTGTTCCGCGCGTTCGTGTACACATGATCCGCAGCTGCAGTGCATTCTCCTTCATACTTGGTCTGGCCGCAATTTAGTCGTGTGTAGAGTGTGGGAGAGAACCACGCACATATTCATCGGGCGTGCCTGCTTTGAGAGCGGTGACTGCTTTCAGGCGTAATTCTTCCGGCGATTGATCCAGTCCACCGATAACGACGTGCTCGTATTTCATGGCACCATAGGAAGACAGTGGCCACAATGGCTTATCCTTGTTAGGAGTAACATCGGCTGTCACCGACTCTACTCTGCGAGGTGTTCGATGGTCTGCAGGAGAAGATCAAATTTGACTCACGTATATGGAACCGTGATTCTGTTGCTGGAAGTCCAAGTCTGGTCTGTAGGAACGATGTTAGCCGACTAGGATGAAACAAATGACTAATATACCAACTGCTGAAGTTCCCTGAGGTTCCTGGGTGGTCATGTCGACATCGATCTCCATACTTGCATGTTCCACGTAGAAAATACGAGCATACTACCTGAAATAATAATTAATCTGGACTGTTCGCGTGCTGAGACGTTATGATTTACCATTCTATCAGTAGTGGATGCTGCACGTCGTCGCGCAGCTGAGTTTTGCGACCGTATTAGCACGCCAAAGGTCTGCGCTCAACAAGTACAAACAACCCCGTCAGTAACACACGAATCGCAGCAACGCCGGCGTTTCCTGTATTCCAGTGGGCCATATAGTCTGTCTAACGACTCATAAGGCAGATATGCCATGATAGCATCGCATAACATTGCATCAGGAATCGTATACAAATAACGTGTGCACTAGTCCGACGAACGCTCTCATGGGACGGAATCGTGGGTTGTTTGAACAGTCCTAGTTGTCTTTCGATGTGATCGAGGGTCATCCAGGCACTGGAAGACGTTTATACTTTCAAATGGTAGTGTATGGAGACGGCGAATGTAGAACGGAATACGATTTACATTTACTTCTTTACAATCTCACCACCGCCCATTGCAATCGGTAATATTCCAATCCAGCGCCTTCGTTCATCGACTCGACTTTTGCGTCCACCCTCACTTTTCCCTTCGGGAAGACTTCACCATCCCACATGGCCCTCCAAGATTCGGCGGAGTGCTGAAATATATCGTATGCCCAGCCTAATTGTTCCCCTTGCAAGACAAAGACTCCTTTCTCCCGGTTCCCGACATGTTCACCGCATATCATGGAGCCCGGTTGAGGAGACAATAGGCCTGCCAGCGCTTTGGCCAAGTGGAGTTGATTTTCCTCTGAAAACAAGTGGAAAAAGTTGGACGGGTAGATCACCGTACAACGGCCAGCAAGTGAATTGAGCGAAGTCAATTTAAGCAAGTCTGGTCGCTCTCCGGAGGGAGGCTCGTCAAAAGGAGGGACGATTTGTAATGTGTTAGGGTCAAACACGTCCCCAGAAACAAAGCCAATCGGATAGGTTGCTGGCGTTGTGTTGAAGAGGGCGTGACCCAGCTCGTAAAACTCTTGAAACACGTCAACATTGATTGACATCGTCGCGAAATTATGTCATTTACCTTGACGCAAATCGCTGGTCACGACGTTCTTAAGCGGGAAACCATCTGCCACGGCTCTTCTCGCATTCTGTCCAACTAATTGCAAAGATTTTGTCAGCATTTTTGGGAAGCAAAGCTCGCAGGGTGTGGGTTACTCACAGCAGCAACCCAAATCCAGCAGGATCCCGTCTTGACGCTCTTGGCCAAGCCTAATGATATATTCGTACTCTGGAAGTGTCGTGATCCCGGGTCTGGATATGAATCAGTATTTTTAATTAATGTGGCAATGGAGGAACGTACTGCAGGAACATGAGGCACCTAATGCACACGTAGGGAAATGTCTATGTTGGGGCGGTCACCTTCCGGGGTACACTCCAGATGACATTGACTGACCTTATATGCCCTTTCTTGTACTCCCAGAATGTGCGTCTTAAGGTCATCATCGTCCTCGATCCCGGTTTGTCCCTTAAAGAAGGCAGCTTGCTCTGGAGAGAGCTTGTACTCTGCGTCAAGTGGCTTCGTGTCAGGCTTTACTGTTGTGATCTTTAGGTCCCCAGCTCCAAGGATCCCTGTGAGTTCTTGAGCGACCATTGCTGAGTGTTGGGTATCGAGTGCATAGAAAGTTGTGACTTTATAGTCGTCATGTTCATTTGACCTATTATTAATAATGATAAAATGTTACACCCGAAGAGCACGCAAACGCACCCCCCGATGTCAAATGATGGGAAGTCCTCGGCCACACCATGGTGGTGTGACCGAGGATTTCTCATCGGCGCGGGAACAAAGAGCTGCTGAGAAGCACAGCGATTGAACTCCGCCCGACGTATACGCGTGCCACCACTCAGCCCGGCTGTACAAAAATGATAATAGTGCATCCCGGCCCCCGTAGATAACAAAAATACGTGCATAGAGCAAAGTTCTCATGTACCCCAAACCATCACGCCTCGGCAATCAGCTGTTCACAGCTCTTCGGGAAGGCTGGCAATCATTTAGCTTTGAAGCTTACCTTCAGAAGCTTCAAACATAGAGCAGGTAGAGAGTGATGACACTAACTCTCAATCAGGATATATATATTCCCCATGCACTAATAGCCAGCCATCTGATGTGAAGATGTCATCATCATCCTCCCATTCTATTATCACCACCTTTGAATCTGATATCGGATATTACAAACGGTGTGTTACATGCCGCGTATTACATAATCATCAGTACTTAACATACTTCTACTTAGGGCCAAATTTGATGGACTACAAGAGATACTGGACAGGATGGAGACACAGCCACAAGATGCATGGAGTCATATCATCAAGGCTTGGTGACAGCACAATGAAATAATGAAGTGCATTATTCTTGCCACCCTTCTGAAACCCATTTTGAATCCAGAACCTTGAGACCACTCACAAAATTTTCACATACATTGAAAATTTATTTGAGAAGCCTACAAGTTCTATAATGACTATTATAAGTCTATGGTACACAACAAGTCAGTGCATGTGGCTGTACCAATGCTAAGACAGTTCAGCAGCATCTATTGAAAGTGCAGCAAGCCAGGTCACAAGGTACATCAGCAAAATGTACCTGGCCTTAGCTAAACTTTTACTTAACTTTTACTAAACTTATGCCACTTGAACCAAGATTAAGTTAAGCATTGTGCAAGTGACCAAAGGCCACTTCATTTCTTAGATGGGACTTGCACAGCTCTTTTTTCAATCTTTTTCCACTTGGGAACTCTTGTGCTCAGTCAAAAAAGTGGAAAAAATTGGCATCAAATGTGCCATGCTGTTTATTAAAATTGCTATAAAACAGAAAAAAGAGCAGAAAAAGAGTAATTAATTCAGTAATAGAGAAAAAAAAAATAGCAGATAGTAGATGATTGGATTGAGAGTAAGATCTGGAGTTTTCAATCAGTTTGTCACTCAAGAATAAAATAAGGCAGAAGATACCTGTTATGAACCCTTACTTTTCATCTAACTCTTCACTTTCGATTTCCCTTTTCAAAGTCACATGACCAGTGCACATGATTGTGAGAGCATGCACATGACCCAAGTCTAGACTGCTCTAGACTATGACATCATGCCTCATGGTTTACATGACTATTTAATTTCTGTTCCTTCTCTTCTATTTCACACTGCCTCTGTGGGATCACTATGTACTTGTATAGTAACTAGTCACACACACTGCTTGGTCTGTGCGCACTCTTGTATAATATATAAAGGCTTGTGTTCATCGCTGGCATCTCCAGCTTTGACCACTTGTCATTAGGGTTAAAACCTTCTGATTGGTGTGCTTCAGCTCTCTTCTGTTCTGTTCTCCTTCTTTCTATCCTTGCCAGTAGCTGGTGTACGCTGCAACGGGCTCGGCTAGTGGTGTGTTCGCAAGAGCATAACACTTGGTCAAAGCTTGATACACTACCCAGGTCCCAGGGTCAAGGGAACGAGAGCTGATAGCCACTTGACGGCTATACGAGTGACACCTCATGAACGGGTCTTTTCGCTGCCCAGAGAATAGGGCCTCGTCCGGGGAGTTTCCCGTTTTCATTTGCTTGTTCCCCCGACGCCTTTAGGGGAGTGCCTAGGAAGCACAGAACTTTGAATTGCTAGTCTACGTATCACATTTTCGAAGTCGCCCCATTGTGGGTTGATAGTCCACGCTAGGGTCGTGCCTAGTTTGTGAAGAGCGACCAGTAACCTCTCGCGGAAGTTGCTGGGCTGAGCTTATATCGTTTCGTTAGTCCCCTGCGGCCAGGGAGGTAGAGCGTCAGTCCATAGCTCTAGAATAGGTTGTTAGTTTATGTGTAGCTTTTCTTTGGTTAAAGGACAGCCGAAGAAAATTTGTTACAAAACCCTTCAACGCAGACGATATTACCTGCGGTCGAAGAAATACTTTTTTAGACCCCTTGTTTGTCGAGT